>PVKU01003609.1:0-69791 GCA_004027475.1 Anoura caudifer
CCCAGTCGCTGGGTAGTGATGCTGTATGTGGGGGTGGGGTCCGAGAGGAGACAATGGCGCTTGCTCTGCTCACTCTCGGATTCCAGTCCCCTCCACCACTTCCCCCTTGCCTGGATTATCTGCGCGTGAATGTGGGACCACCCGGTCAGCCAGCTGCCTTGTGCAGTCTCCCTGGTTCTGCACAGTTGCCACCCCAGTTCTGCACAGTTGCCACCCCATGCCTGGGTTCTGCTAGTCACCGCCTGTGCACCTGGGGGCTGCCAGCCCTTGCTGCCTGCATGACCGGTCTGCACCTCCGATTTTTCCTGCCATGACTCCACCCCTCTTACCAGTCTGGATGAATCATTGTTGGACTTCCAAACAGTTCGATTTTCTGAGTTCTGGTTGTTTTCTTGTTTCTAAATCTTTGTTGTCCTTAATTTTGGTTGTGAGAGGAGGCACAGTGTGTTTGCCTACGCCTCCATCTTGGCCGGGAGTCACATTTGCCAGTTTTTTTTAAGGATATGATAAAGAATACAGATGAACAAATAGAAATATTGGCTGAAAATTTCTCAACGTTGGCACAAGGACAAGACATAAATCTACATATCTAAGAAGTGAGGGAATCCCAAAGAAGATAAATTCAAAATTCCACACCAAGGTACATCACAGTCAAATTTCTGAAAACTAATGACAAAAATAAATCTTGAAAGCTGAAAGAGAGAAATGACACCATTCCTAAAGGGGAAACTAATTTAAATGACATTGGATTTCTCATCTGAAGCCATGCAGGCCAAAGGGAAGTGGCATGATATATTTCATACACTGAAAGTAAAGAACTGTCAGCCTGAACCCTATATGCAGTGAAAATATCCTTCATGAATAAAAGGGGAATCAAGACATTCTAAGATGAAAGCAAACTAAAAGAACTTGTCACCAGCTACAATAAAAGATGGCTTTAAAAATGAAATCTTGGAACATCAGAAATGAAGAAAGAATATAGTAAGCAGAAATATGGGTAAACAGAACTTTTCTTAGCCTTCCAAATTTTGTTGGATAATGGAAGTAAGAATCATAACACCATCTAATGGAGTTTTAAATGTATGTAAGTATAAAAGGAGGTAAAGTTTCTACACTTCACTTGAACTGGTAAAATGAAGACACCAATAGACTGAGAGATAAGTTATATATATAATGCCTATAACAATGATGAAAAAGAATATACAAAGAGATACCACTCAGAATTGGTATACATAAACAAAAATTGAATTCTAAAAAATGTTCAAGAATCCCACAGGAAGGCAGAAAAAAGAAATCAGAGAAATAGAAAATAAAAAAATTAAAATGGCAGATATAATTATAAAATAGCACCCCGGCTGGTGTGGCTCAGTGGATTGAGCACTGGCCTGTGAACTGAAAGGCTGCCAGTTTGATCCCCAGTCAGGGCACATGCCTGGGTTGTGGTCCAGGTCCCCAGTTCACAGCGTGTGAGAGGCAACTAATCAATGTATCACTTACACATTGATGTTTCTCTCCCTGTCTGTCTCCCTCCCTCCCCCCTCTCTAAAAGTAAATAAAATTTTTGAAAAAAAATAAAATACAAATGATTACATTTAAGTTACATGATACAACTGTACCAGTTAAAAAACACACTGGCAGAATGGACTAAAAACATGACCCAAGTATAGTTGTCTACAAGAAACCCCCTTTATTTATTTTCTTTTTTAAACTAAATTTATTAGGGTGACACTTGTTAATAAGATTATATAAATGTCAAGCGTGTAATTCTATAATATATCATCTGTATACTGCATTGTGTGCTCACCACCCAAAGTCTAGTCTCTTTCCATCACCATATATTGGACCTCCACTACCCTCTTCATTCTTCCTCCAACCCTCTCCCCCTCTAGTAACCACTATATTGTGTTTATAGGAGTTTTATAGAAGAAACTCACTGTAAATATAATATTATAGTTAGGTTGAAAGTCAAAAATGGAAAAAGTTATGTGACACAAATATTAGTCAAAACAAAACAAGAGTGGCTATATTAACTTCAGAATATATATATAGAAAATGTATATGCTAATATACATTAGCTATATATGCATATTATATATAGTAGCTAATTTTATTGTTTACATATTATATATTAATTAAATGTGTTAATATAAATAATAATATAAATATAGACAGAGTATAGTATAAAATATATTTCAAAGCCAAAAGATTGAACTGAGACAGATGACATTATATAATGATAAAAGAGCCAATCCATCAAGACACAGCAACCCTAAAAGTATGTGCACCAAACAACATAGCTACAAAATACTCATATAAAAAGCAAAAACTAAACTAATAGGACAAACAGACAAATCCACAATTATAGCTGGAGACTTCAACATGTTTCTCACAATAATTTACAGAACTAGACAGAAAATCAGCAAGGATATGGAAGAACTCAACAACATCACAAACCAATGGTAGCTAATTGACATTATAGAACACTCCACCCAATAGTGAAATACACAGTCTCTTCACATACAAATGGAAAACATATCAAGATAAGCCCTATCCCAAGCCATAAAACAAACCTTAATAAATATAAAAAGATTGAAATCATTCAGAGATGTCCTCTAACCACAGTGGAATCAAACTAGAAATCAATAACAGAAAGATAATAAGAAAATCTCCAAATACTTGGAAACTAAGCAATTCACTTCTAAACAATTCATGGATCAAAGTGGAAGTTTCAAGAGAAATAAAAAAATAGATTGATGTTTAAATGAATAAAATGAAAACACAATATATCGCACTGACTAGCATGGCTCAGCTGGTTCAGCATCGTCCAGCAAAGTGAAAAGTCACTGGTTTGATTCCCAGTCAGGGCACATGCCTAGGATGTAGGCTGGTCCCTGGTTGAGGAGTGTGCAAAAGGCAGCCAATTAATGTTTCTCTCACACAGCAATGTTCCTCTCCCTCTTGTTTTCTCTCCCTCCCCCTCTCTAAAAATAAATAAATAAAACCTTTTTTTAAATTTTAAAAAACAGAACACAACATATCAACACCTGTGGGACAAAGCTAAAACAATGCTAAATAGAAAATTTATAGCACTAATTGCATACAACAGAAAAAAAGGAAAAGTCTGAAATCAATAATCTATATTCCCACCTTAAGGACCTAACAAAAGAAGAACAAAATAAATCCAAAGCAAGTAGAAGGAAAGATATAATAAAGATAAGAGCAGAAATCAATGAAATTGAAAACAGAAAAAAAAATCAATGAAACGAAACTGAGATTCTTTAGAAAGATCAAATAATTGGCAAACTCCAGTAAGAATGATGAAGAAATAAGAGAGAAGATACACATTATATTACATATCCTTCAGACATCAAAAGAATAACAATGCTATGAACAACTCTACACATAAATCTGTCAATTTAGATTAAATGAACCAATTCCTGAAACAAGACAAATTAGAGACTCTGGTCAGGATGGCGGCATAGGTAAACATCTCATCTCATTGCACAACCACATCAAAATCACAAACGAATGACCAAAATATAACCAGAGACATTGAAATAAAGAACAAACTGACAGTAACCAGAGGGGAGGTGGGAGGGGATAACGCGGAGAAAAGGGGGAAGGTTTGTCAAGGAAAATGTGTAAAGGACTCATAGACAAAGCCAAAGGCGGGTAGAATCAAGGGTGGGAGGTGGGGATGGCTGGGGTGGGGGGAGCGGTGGGGGGGGAATGGAGACAATTGTACTTGAAAAACAATTTAAAAAAATAAATAAATAAATAGAAAAATTTTTAAATTACAACTAAACTATAGAACAACAATCATTTAGTACCATCAAAAATGGAGTTGAATGGAAGCCTGACATCTATGGAATTGCAGAATCCACATCGAACCAGAATGGTAGGAAGGACAGAGACGTGGAACAGGCTGATCTCACATCCGGGTGTAGTAGATAAAAATTCTGGAGGGATATCTCAGGAGTGAGGGGTCTCAACCCCATACCAGCACCCCCAGGCCAGGGTTACAGTGCCAGAAAGATAAGCCTCCATAATTTCTGGTCACAAACCACTGGGGATTGAGTCTGTGGAAGAAACTTCTGGAGTCTCAAGCAGTTTCTCTTAAAGAACCCAAACAAAGACTTCATCAGACTCATACCCTCTGAGCTCCAGAACCAGAGAAGCAGCTTGAAAGACACCAGTGACATACAGGGAGAAAGTGAACTGTCTGGCATCAAGATAAGAGCTGGAGGACAGCATTCTCTCAACAAAAAGACAGGCCATTGTCCCATTTCTGAACCCTCCCCAAACAATGCCACAGAGCTCACAGTCTGGTGCCATATATGAGACTCCATCAACCTAGGTAATGCAGTTTGCCCCACCTTAGAGATCCCAGAGACTCAGTCACAGCCAACTAATGGGCCCACAAAAGTTGCCTTCCCATATGAATGGGTAGTCTTGGCTTATGCTTCACAACTTCCTAAATCCTTTCAAATGAGCAACAGCCAGCCTCAGTGAGCTCCCAGCCCTCATATCTCTTGCGAAAGGACCCCAAACCCAGCACTAACAGCAACCAGCCTAGATTCACAGCTTGGCTTGGCCTGGGAATCTCCAAGCCCAGCACAAGTAGCAACCATCTCAGATTGCTTTATACCTCAGGCAGGGTGGCCCCTGGCAAAACACAGGTGGGGGCTAATCTTGGCCACCAACATCCAGGAAACCCCAGATACTGTGCACCCAGTGGACAATCATAGACCATGTCATACCACCACCATCCCACCCTTGCACAGCTGATCCTCCATAGAGGGTGAGTTGACTGGCCTGGGTGAATCCCTCCCATTGACAATAGTAATCAAGGCTCAACTACAAGAGGAGGGTGTACTCAGCCCACATGAAGGGGGCACCTCGAGTACCCAGCTTAAGTGATAGTGGAGGACCTTACAAGATATCTATTATATTAGGCCACTCTACCAAGACAGGGAGTCATAGCAACACTGGCTAATACATTTAGAAATACATAGAAACAAACACAGGGAGGCTGCCAAAATGATGAGACAAAGAAACATGGCCCAATGGAAAGAACAGATCAAAACTCCAGAAAAAGAACTAAACAAAATGGAGATAAACAATCTATCAGATGCAGAGTTCGAAACACTGGTTATAAGGATATTTAAGGAAACTAGTGATGACATCAACCATATAAAAAAGATCCAGTCAGAAATAAAGGACACACTAATTAAAATAAAGAACAATTTCCAGGGAAACAACAGTAGAGTGGATGAAGCTGAGAATTAAATCAATGATCTGGAACATAAAGTTGCAAAATCAACCAATCAGAACAACAACAAAAAAAAACAAGGATAGTATAAGCAGCCTCTGGGTCGACTTCAAGCAGTCCAACATTTGCATCATAGGGGTACCAGAAGAAGAGAAAAAGCCAAAAATTGTAAACATATTTGAAAAAATAATGAAAGAAAAATTCCCCAATTTCATAAAGAAAATAGACATGCAAATCCAGGAAGCACAGAGAGTCACAAATGAGATAGATGCAAAGAGCCCCAATCCAAGACACATCATAATTAAAATGCCAAAGGTTAAAATTAAAGAGAGAATCTTAAAAGCAGCAAGAGAAAAGAAGTTAGTTACCTATAGGGGATTTCCCATCAGACTGTCAGATGATTTCTCAAAAGAAATTGTTCAGGCTAGAAGAGATTGGCAGGAAACATTCATAGTCATGAAAAACAGAGACCTACAGCCAAGATTGCTCTACCCAGCAAAGCTAACATTTAGAATCGAAGGGCAGATAAATAGCTTCCCAGACAAGAAAAAACTAAAGGAGTTCATTATCACCAAACCATTATTATATGAAATGATAAAGGAAATTATTTAAGAAAAAAGATCAAAATTATTTACAATAAAATGGCAACAAACACATATCTATCAACAATTGAATCTAAAAAACAAACTGAGCAAACAAGAACAGAGCCAAAATCATGGATACAGGGAGTGTCTTAATGGTTCCCAGACGGGAGGGGGGTGTAGGGGAATGGGTGAAGAGGTCAGGGGATTATGAAGTACATATAGGCAGTTACAGAATAGCCTTGTGATGTATAATACAGTATAGGAAATGGAGTAGCCAAAGAACCTACACATGACCCATGGACATAAACAATGGTGGGGGGATTGCCTGAGGGAGTGGGGATGCTATGTTGAGGGGGGCAAAAGGGGAAAAATTGGAACAACTGTAACACAATAATCAATAAAATATAATAAACTAAAAAAACAAATTAACACTTCATCCAATATGAAATAGATTATTTGAAATAGCATGATAACTATAAGGAAATTTAATTAGCAATTTAAAAGACTTCAATTTTAAAAACAGAACTTTCCAGCCCTCACCCATGTGGCTCAGTTGGTTGGAGTGTAGTTCCATGCACCAAAGGGTTGCAGGTTCGATTTCCAATCAAGGCAGGTATATACATGGTGGTCTTATCCCCGGCCAGGCACATACAGGAGGCAGTCTATCAGTGTTTCTCTCTCACATCAATGTTTCTCTCTCTCCTTTTCTTTATCTTTAAAAATCAATGGACAGGAGAGAGGAGAACCCTTTAACACTGTTAGTAGGAATACAGACTGGTGCAGGCACTGTGGCAAGCAATATGGAGATATCCCCCCAAATTAAAAATGGATCTGCCTTTTGACCCAGCGATCCCACTCCTGGGGACATATCCAAAGGAACCCAAAACACTAGCTCAAAAGATCATAAGCACCCCTATGTTCACTGCAGCATTATTTACAATCACTAAGATATGGAAGCAGCCCAAGGGTCACTCAGTAGATGAGTGAATAAAACAACTATGGGACATTTACATAATGGAATACTACTCAACCATTAAAAAGGATAAAGTTTTACCCTTTGCAACAGTATGGATGGACCTGAAGAACATTATGCTAAGTGAAATAAGCCAGTCTGACAAAGACAAATACCATATGACTTCAATCATATTTGTAATCTAATGAACTGAAATAACAGGCAAAATAGAGGTAAACTCATAGATAGAGGGCAGGATGACATCTAATAGAGGGGAAGGTAGGGGCTGGAGGGATTGAGCAAAAAGAAAAGACTCACGGACATGGATGATTGCATGGATGATTGCCTGTGGTGATTGCAGGGGGAGGGGAGTATTAAAGGGCTAAATGGTAATAGAAAATTTTTTTAATTTTTAAAGTAAAAGGATTTGGAAAAATAAAAATAAATGGATATATCCTCAAGTAAAGGTTAGAAAATATAATAATAAACAAATATTTTTAAATATATTTTATTGATTATTCTAGTACAATGGTCTCAATTTTCCTCCTTTGCCTCCCTCCATCCAGCACCCCCTACTCCCCACCATTGTTCATGTCCATGGGTCATGTGTATAAGTTCTTCGGCTACTGCATTTCCTATACTGTACTTTACATCCCCATGATTATTCTGTAACTACCTATTTGTACTTCTTAATCCCCTCACCTTTTTACCCATTCCCCTACACTCCACTCCCATCTGGTAACCATCAAAACACTCTCCATATCCACATATCCTCAGATGAGTATTTAAAATAATAATAAAAAATAAACAAAGATTATTTTTAAATAAATAAATAAAAGATATTTCCAGGTCCAGATGGTTTCACTGAACTATTCTACCAAACATTTAAAGAAGAATTAACACCAATTCTACAAAATCTCTTCCTGGAAAAAGAGGAAGGGACATTCCCAGATCATTGTATTACCATAATATAAAAACTATAATGCAAAAAGAGAAAACATTAGGCATGTCTCTTGAAATTACTCTGCAGCTGGTAGGAAGAAACAAAAACTGCCACTGGTTTCAAGAACATCTCTGACAACAGTGTCCAGCACCAGGCTTCCGCTCTCTTTGTAATCACAAAGCCAGCTTTAAAGAAGTGCAACCTGCACAGTCACACAGATCCCCCTCACAGAAGGGTCCCTTTTTGATTTACTGCTCTATTATTGCCATCTTGAAATTCTTAATAATTTTACCTTTGAATTTAAGTTTTAGAAGTGAAGTTCAATGGGACAATGCACCAAGCCATGTGAGCAGAGAAGATATGTGATAGCTTTAGCCCTGGCTAGTGTGGCTCAGTGGATTGAGTGCAAGCCTGTGAACCAAAGCATTGCTGGTTCAATTCCCAGTCAGGGTACATGCTTGGGTTGCAGGCCAGGTCCCCAGTAGGGGGCACATGAGAGGCAACCACACATTGATGTTTCTCTCCCTCTCATTCTCCCTCCCTCCCCCTCCATCTAAAAATAAATAAATAAAATATTTTTTTAAAAAGATCAGTAAAATGCAAACATTTTTTAAAAGCTTTATATTTTTGTACTTTTAACAACAATTTTTTCTTGGTTTTAAATAAACCATTTTCACTTTGCACTGGACCTGGCCAATTACATAGCCAGCCCTGCATGACCAGTTTTCCCTGAAAGACACATCAGCAACTGCCTCAAATCTGCCAACCAGATACTCTAGCTCAGCTTCAAGAAACCTAGAACTTTATACTTTTTGTGCTTTTCCCCCTTAATTTCACAAATATATTTATTAAAGGGAAATTAGAAAATATGCTTAACCAAAAAGAAAAATGATATTAAAATCCTTGCTAACCCCAAGACCCAGAGATAAGCACTTTCAATATTTTAGCACATTATCCTCTTTCTAAGCACATGTATTCATTTTTATAAAAACAAATTTTAAATCACATTTTAATAATCTGCTCTTTTACTATATTAATACATTTAAAACAGTTTCATGTTACTAAATATATACATTATTTTTATTTTGAAAAGGAAATAAATTTGTTGATTTTTCTAATTAGAAAATATTAATTCATTGGGGGAAAGCACCAGACAACAGGGAAACATATATAGTTTTTAAAGACTTTATTTATTTTTAGACAAAGGGGAAGAGAGGGAAAGAAACAGCAATGTGTGGTTGCCTCTCATGCACACCCCACTGGGGGCCTGGCCTGCAACCCAGGCATTTGCCCTAATTGGGAATCGAACCAGCAACACTTTGGTTCGTAGGCTGGCACTCAATCCACTGAGCCGCACCAGCCAGGGCTAGAGAAATATATTAATAAAAAAGTGAAAATTGTACTTTGCTTTCCACCAGTGGAAACTATCTATCCACCAACAATCATAGCTAAAAATATAGTAATACAGATACTATGAGACTTTCATACACACACATAGACACGTATAGACACACATATATAAATTATATATTACATACACATATTTAAACAAAATGGATCATAATACATACAGTCATATAATCTTTTCTATTTTCCTATGGAATATACATACATTTCCATGTGAATATAAATCACTATAGAGGTTTACATAAATGAGATTATCCTATACATAATATTCATCCTGATTTTTCTCCTAACATTATGACTTAGATGTCTTTCCCATTCCAATACAAAGAGATTTCTCTTATTTTTTCTAATGACTGAAGACTTACTTAACTAAGAGTTAGTAACACTTGTACAGATTTATTATAATGTAACCATTACTCAGATGATAAACATTTAGGCAACTTCTGGTTTTTCAAATTTTAAAACCATACTACCAAATGATGAACATTTGGTTTTATGTGTATTGTGTTTATGTGAGAGTGTATCTTTGGATTCTTGTCCAATTATTTCTTTACAATAAATTACTAGATGTCTAATAGCTAGACTAAAGGATATGAACAGGAAATTTATACTTTCAACAAATAGATGTAGCTACTTTATTTTTTTCTATCTAAAGTTTCTCAGAAGCCCTTATGCCTCTGAATGATACAGGAGGCATGCAGATGTAAACTTGTCAATTAAAGATATCTATCTTTCTTTCTTTTCAATTACAATTACTTTCAATATTATTTTGTATTGGTTTCAAGTATACAGTATAGTGATTAGACTTTTAAAAGTATTCCCCCTAGTATTTCCAGTACTCACTGGCACCATACATATTATTGACTATATTTCCCATGCTGTACTTTACATCCCTGTGACTATTCTGTAATTCTCAATCTGTACTTCTCAATCCCTTCATTTCTTTCACCAAGTTCAACCCCCACCCCTCTGGCAACCTCCAATCTCTCTCTGTAAGATATGTTTAAGTCTTGTTTTTTTAGAAAAAAGATTGTATTTATTTATTTTTAGAGAGGAGAAGGGAGGGAGAAAGAGAGGGAAACATCAATGAGAGAAAGAGAAACATTGATCTGTTGCCTCTTGCCAACCCACTGAGCTACACCACTCAGGGCAGATATCTTAAAATCTTGAAGTTTTTTTAAAAGATTTTATTTCTTTATTTTAGAGAGAGGGGAAGGGAGGAGAAAGAGAGAAACATCTGTATACTAGAGAAACATCTATCAGTTGCCTCTCACACACACCCAACCAGGGACCTGGCCCACAACTCAAGGATGTGCTCTGACTGGGAATCAAACCGGCAACCTTTCAGCTTGCAGGCTGACACCCAACCTACTGAGCCACACCAGCCACAGCTAACTGTTGAAGTTTTAAAAAAAATATTTTCTGTTTTAAATAATCTCCTTTGAATAAATGTTAAGACTTTCAAGGTTTCTCTTACTCCTCCTCCCCAAGATGCCCTCATGACAACTGAGGGCGGGACCCTAGCCATTGATTTTTCTTGGGGTCTGTTGGTCTTTCATTCCACATTGTGTGTGGGTACCATCTGAAGCTCATGAGGGTTGGTGCTGGCATCTTTACCTAGTCTGGTCTTTGAGACTAATGATGTCTACCTTCTTGGCTCCATCATGTGGCACCCCCACCACAGCTTATTGGAATGGGACATCCTACACAAGCATGACTACTGTCCCTATGATTCACCTCTAGGGATTGGTTACCCATAGCCTCTGCTTGGTGTCTTCTCATCCCAGTGTCATTTGGGGAGTAAGCTGGCCCATGCCCCATTAACTCTCCAGAGCCTTCTCCAGTCCTAGCTATGCCAATCTTAGTGCCATGATAAACTAGGGGATAATTTTTTCTTCTTCCAACTCATTATGCCATCATGCCATTTTAACCTCTTATCTGGGTGACAACGTGTTGGACATGATCTTCTCTAGGGGAGCTGACTCTTTTCCCAGTTTTCACTTGGAGATGCAAAGAACTGTCTCTATTGCTCTAAGAATCTCCCAAACTTACATTTACACAATGGAATACTACTTGGCTGTGAAAAAAAATAAAGTTTTACCCTTTGTGACAGTATGGATGGACGTGAAGGACATTATGCTAAGTAAAATAAGCCAGTTGGAGAAGATAAATACCATGTGATTTCACTCATATGTGGAATCTAATGAACAAGCTGAAATAACAAGCAAAGTAGAGATAGACTCCTAGATACAGAGCAGGGTGACAGTTAAGGGGGGAGGGTAGGCTGTGGAGGGATTGAGCAAAAAGGAAAAAGGACTCATGGACAATAGTGTGGTGATTGTGGGGAGGGTAGAAGGGAACTAAATGGTAATGGAATAAATAAATAAATAAATAAATAAATGTGAAATAAAATAGGATAAAAATAAAATAAAATAAAATAAAATAAAATAAAATAAAATAAAATAAAATAAAATAAAAAGAATCTCCCGAACTTACCTGGGACTACCCCCTCTTCTTCCCAGGCAGCCCTTCTAGAAATGGCTATATTTTATGTCTTCCTCCTATCTGGACAAGACAAAATATCCCTTCTCAAGGTAGCATTCACTCTCTCCAATTCCTCAGGACTTAATAAGGAAACACACTGAGAGGTATTTCAAAAAATATCTATATCACATACATGTTAAGGTCTTAATACTTTTACCAAATTGCCCTACAAAATATATGTGGTCTGTCCAGAAGGTATCCAGCCATGTAATATGAAAAATAGAGACATTTTCTGAAGAAGATACAGGATACAAGAAACATTATTCACAGGACTGTAACGCCTCAGTCCCCTTCAAAGTAGGCACCTTGAGACCTCACACAGTTCTCCCAATCACCATCTGCTGCCCCACTGTATTTCCCTGAATCTCATCAATGGACTGAGACTCTGCATGACATGTGATGCATTAGTGGGCGCATTGTCATAATGAAGCTGACCATCACCAGTTGCCCATACATGCAGCCTTCTGAATCATCTGAATAGTTTCCACAGAGGAATGTTGAAGCTTAATGCAAAATTTGATGCAGATTTGTGGTTCTACTCGTTCAGTCATTTTGAGTGCAAGGTCCCACATTACACATACTCACTCAATGGCATCTACCACCCCCACTGATTAGTAACATGAAGTCGTCATTGTTCACACATACACATTCCAGTCCACTCTCCTTGGCTGCCAGGCTACATCAATGTTGAGCAAAACATTCTCAGTATATTAACAATGGCTGAATTTTTCCAGATTGGCCTCATCATAAACAAGTATAGTACCAATTTTGACTCTCTGTAGCAGTTTATGAGATGTCCTTCCCCATAGTCCTTCCACCTCCATCCTAGTAACCCTACTAGCTGAACTTGGGCAACTGGTTGTGCAAAATCTTGTCATCTCAATCTTTTAATACATATTTCTTTGAGGTTTAATGAAGTTGAAAATTTTTTATGTTTATTTGTCATTTTGTGAATTTCCTGTTCATGATCTTTGTCCATTATTCTACTCATCTTTTTATATTTTTCTTGAGTTATGAGAGTTTGGTATATAATAGGAATATTTACCCAAGTTGCCATTGTATTTAATTTTATTTGTGGTGTTTTAAAAAATTCTTATGAAATCAAATCTATCTCATTTTTTCCTTTTATGTTTTGTTTTTGTCTTCATGATTACACACTGATTATATGAATTTGAACCTACAATTTATTCTATACTTTGTTTTAATGCTTTCATTTAAATATGTAATATATTTGAAATTTATTTTGGTGCAAGATGAGAGGTAAAGCTCTTTACTTCCCAAATGATTAACAAGTTGTAATAATGTCCTGTTGCTCTTTGAAAAAAATATAGTGGTCTTGATTTTCCAGAACATTGTAGCTTCAACATAGTAACTATTGAATGTGTCTACCATAAACTTCATTTTTTTACATTACACCAACTGTGAGGGATGCAGGTCTAACCAAAGCTCAATCTCCTAGGTACAAAATCACCTGGACTTGGGTGAGTGGTAAAGAGAAAGACACCTTCCAAATGTGTCTTGGAAATGTAGAATGTCTGATAATGCCTTCTGCCCTGTGTCACACACCCTGACTCTTACCACAGGGAACTGGGCCAGAGCAGGTCTGCCTCTGGCTGGTCAGTAGTGTGTGGCTTCTTTACTTAACGGCAGGAAAGATTTCACAACATGAGTCCAGGTGATTTTAAGAGTGTATTTAGTAAAGCTGGGGACAGTGGGAGTTTAGGAGAAAGAAAATAAAAAGCTGACACCTGAGATAAGTCGTGGGTGTGTTCCAGCGAGAGCTGGGTCTTTTGTCTTGAGGTTTTTTATCTCTCTTCTGCAGATGAGAGCCTTATGGGAGGTCTCAGGGGAGGATTTCAGCAGAATATTCACTAGTTTTCCAGATGTGTTCCTTAATATGTTGATGTATGAAAATTAGTGCATGGAGGGACCAGGATCATTTTCTGGTCAGCTTTGCCTCTATCTTGAATTTGTTTGGTTTTCATTGGATTTTATTTTTATTTTTATTTTTTTAATTTATTTTAATTGTTGTTCTTGTACAGTTTTCTGTCTTTTGCTCCCATTCCAGCCCACTGCCCCAGCCCTCCCCACCTCCCTCCCATTTCTACCCCCGCTAGTTTTTGTCCATGTGTCCTTTATACTTGTTGCTCCAAACCCTTCCCCTTTCCCCCTGAATTTCCCTCCCCTCTCCCCTCTGGTCACTGTCAGCCTGTTCTCAACTTCAGTGTCTTTGGTTATATTATGCTTGTTTGTTTTTTTGATTAGGTTCATGTTAAAGGTGAGATCATATGGTATTTATGTATTCCCCTGACTTCATCTGTCCTTAAGTTTGTCTGGCACTAATGGCACTAATTGGGTCTCTGTTATTTATCTCCCTAACCAGGGTAACTTAAGCTGTTTACTTTCTGGTTAGGGAGGAGATGGGTAAACTATTTGTTCTCTATTGTCCTTGGTTAGGGAAGATAAGATCTTGAGATTTACTAGCTGGATGTAAATTGCTTGCTTTGTTTGACCCTATTTGTCTAACCATTTGCCTCAGTTCCCCTTTTCCCACTGGTCAAGAATTCTCTTAACATCTAATTATCCTGCCTCAGGACCATTTTCCAAAGACGAATCACTGGGATTTCTCACACTTTCCCCGGCCTGAGTTTCCCTAGTCTTGAAGAACTCCCTGCAACTTGGCTGTCAGCATCATTCTTGAGCCAGTCCAGAGATGTTTATTTTAGAAAGCTTAGAAGTGCCAAGGGCAAGTTCTCTTCAGCTGAGATATCTTTGGAATGCTGGATGAAGTACGAATTACCTTGGAGTGAAAACCCCCTGAACTATTAAGAACATCAACCAGTTACTGGATTTCCCCCATTTTTTCCACCTCTACACAACTAACCCTACTAACAGACCTTCTCAAGAAGAAGGAAGGCTTTTACTTAGTCCCTGGATGCAGCCACAACATGTCAGCAACTGAAACACCTGTTTACCTGTACCTTCTTCCTTGCTTACCCTAACATAACAAACGTCCAAGTTATTAAAATCAACCTCTAATTCTATAGAGAGGGTCACTTTTTAACATAGTATGCAAGGCCATCCATTATGCAGCCTTCTCTTACTTCTCTATATTCTGACTTCCTCACCACTCTCTGTCTTGCACATCATGCTCAGGCAATCCAAACGGCTTGTAGTTCTCCAACTGCACTAAGCTACTTCTCTCTCTGCCTTGCTGTCTGTTGCTCTCCCATCTAAGAATGTCTCAGCCACCACCACTACCTTCATTTACCTAAATCCTACATAATTCTTTAACACTTACCTCAGGTATTATCACCTCCAGAAAAATTTTCCCTGGTACCATCTTCTTAAAGGCTGGGTGAAGCACCTCTCAGACAACCTCCTATAATATATAATGCAAAGTTCTATCAATTTTTAGCTCATTGTATTATAACTATATTTTCTGTACTGGTGAATTTACTTGATCATAGCTCCATCTTAAATGGAGAGACTCTGTCTTATCTCACTGTGTATCCTCAACATCTAACAATATGTGGTATACAATAGGCCCTCAATAAATGCTTGCTGATTAAATTAACAGATAAATGAACTGCATCCTATCATTTGATTGCTAAACCAACCCCTGTGCCCCAATCCAATAATGAAGAAGTGCCATGGAGCACATGAAGAAAACAAATCTGCTACAAACCCAGTCAGAAACAGATTTTAAGAAGTTTCTCAAATTTAACTGAGACAGTTTAGCATTGTGCATATATAACTTCTATCCACAAATATTTGGCCAAAAGGTCATCATCACTGAACTGACCTGGTAAAGAATAACTTGTATTCTTAAATTTAACTAAGACTGTTTAGCATTGGGCATATATAACATATACACAAATATTTGGCCAAAAGGACATCATCACTGAGTGAACTGACTGTTCTAATAAAGAACAATTTGTATTCTACATAATTTCTTTTTTTAATTTTTATTTATTGATTTTAAGAGAGGAAGCGAGGGAACCAGGAAAGGAGGGGGGAAGAGAGAGGGCGAGGGGTGGTGGGGGAGGGGAGGGGGAGAGAGAGAGAGAGAAACATCATTTGCTCTGCTGTTCTACCCATCCATGCATTCGTTGGTTGATCCTTCTATGTGCTCTGACCTGGGATCAAACCCTCAACCTTAGCATATTGGGATGACACTCTAACTAAATGAGCTACCCAGCCAGGGCTCTACATAATTTCTTATTGTTATTTTCTGTTTATGTACCCATGTCTCCCATAAGACCAAGAGTTTCTCAAAGCTCCACACCCAGTACAATGCTCGGCATATAGTAAGCACTCAATAAATGCTTCTTAAATGAATATACAGGGTAGGGCAAAAGTAGGTTTACAGCTGTTCAAATGAAAATAATACAATCATCAATAGATAATAATACAAGAGTAAACTCTATTTTGTATACTCACAACTGTAAGCCTACTTTTGCCATACTCTGTATAAGACATATACTCATGCTGTCTCCTTTACTAGAAATGCCTCTTCTCCCTCTCCTTTTCCACCTAAAAAAAATTATACTTTTCCTTCAGAATTCAGTCAACTGTCAACCCTTTCTGACTCAGCATAAAGCAGAAATAGTCACTTCCTCCTCTAGGCTACAGTACTTCATTATGCATATCATTCTTGCAGCATCTATTATTGTACAGTGAACTGTAGTTAGTTAAATTTAAATGCCATCATTCACTACTTGTGAACTCCCCAAGAGTGGGAATTTTGTCTTATTTATGCTTATATCTTCATGTATTGTACCCAAAAATTGCAGGCCCTAAATAATAGCTTGTTAAATTAGATTGAAGGAGGGGCACCAGTAAGAATAGAAAGGAGATAGATATACAGGGTCCAGCAGAAGTAATGCCTGCTTGAGTGTGGTTGGTAGGGTAATAATATGGGTGTAATAATTTATAGTTTTAATTTGAATATGTCACCTAAAATGGTATATGGTATGCTTGAGTGTAATATTGTCATTACAGGATTACATGCTTATAAATTTGCAATAAAAAGGGGCATTATTTGCACCAGACCCCTGTATATTATGACAAGGGGTAGAGATCAAATCAAAACAAATTTCTAAATAAAAGTAGTAAGAGGGAGGAAAGAAGTAGAGAAAAAATCAAGAATGATTAAGGTTTTGAACCTGAATTACTAGAACAAGTGAGTCATTTGATCTTAACAGAAGTAAAGAAATGAGTACCAAGCACAGGTTTGGGCAGCTGTGGGCAATTAGGACTTTATATTTGATTTTGAACATGCTGAGTTTAAGGTTCCAGGAAACATCCAGCCAACAGTTAAAACCCAAATCTAAATTTAAAATACAAGAGATGCAGGCTTAGCAGTCAGTCATTTATGGTTGGAACTATCAGGACATATGAATGACTAGGAAAAAATATCTACTTTCACCATACTGGTCCTAGTAAAAAGTAAAATAAAATAAGAAGAAGTCAGTGCTAAATATTGGGAAGGAAGAGACAACTTCTTTGCTGATGATATGATGATCTAACTGGAAAAGTATAAAATAAAAACTAATAAAATTGTAGCAGTCAAGATAAAGGGTGAATACATAAAAGTTCATTGCTTTCAGTAGAACAGTAACACCTAATTACAAAATGTATTAAAAAAAACCTATTCACAATAATAGCAAAACTATAAAATACTTAGAAAATGTTAAGCCTATATGAAGAAAATCGTAAAACTTCACTGCAGCACATTAAAGAACATCTTTAAAAATGGAAAAGCCACCCTGGCTGCTGTGGCTCAGTGGATTGAATCCACTGAGTGGAATCCAACCTGTGAACCAAAGGGTCGCCGGCTGGATTCCCAGTCAGGGCACATGCCTGGGTTGCAGGCCAGGTCCCCAGCTGGGGGCATGTGAGAGGCAACCACACATTGATGTTTCTCACCCTCTCTTCCTCCCTCCCTTTCTCTGAAGATGGATAAATAAAATCTTTAAAAAAATGGAAAATCCCACCAAGTGACTGGATGAGATGATGCAGCATCCTAAATAAAACAATTCTTCCTAAATTAATGTATAAATCTAAAGCAATTTTTATCAAAAACCTAAAGAAAGTTTTAGAAATGTTAAAAGTTAATTCTAAAACTCAGCTGTAAGGGCATATCCTAGAAATATTTGAAAAATAAGAATGAGAATAAGCTTTCTCTACCAGAAAGCAAAACTTACATAAAGCAATAATTAATGCAGTCTAGAAACATATCAATGTATTTCTGGGGATTTAGTATTCAATAACAGTGACATTTCAAATCAGAGGGGAAGAACATGATTATTCAATAAATGAGCTTAGTGCAGCTTCTTTTTTTATTTTTTTGAAATTTATTTTATTTACTGATTTTAGAGAGAGCGAGGAAAGGGGAGAGAGAGACACTCAGACAGACAGACACATCAATTTGTTGTTCCACTTATTTATGCATTCATTGGTAGATTCTTGCACATGCCATGACTGGGGATCAAACCCACAACCTTGGTATATAGGGATGATGCTCTAACCAACTGAGCTACATGGAGAGGGCTGGATTCTTATTCATTTGGGAAAAAAATAGAATCTCTACTTTTAACCACATGCAAAATAAATTCCAGATGGATTGAAGATCTAAACAAAATAAAAATATAGAACATAAAAAATACAAAGGACTTATGTAACAATATTGACATAGGAAAAGATTTCTAAGCAACTCAAAACCCCAGACATAAAGTGAAAAAAAAGCAATAGATCTGACTGCATACAAAGTTAAAATTGTATAGCAAATAACAGCATAAACAAACATCAAGTACTTTTATTTCATTTTATTTTGTTAAAGATTTTATTTATTTTCAGCGAGAGGAGAAGGAAGAAAGAGAGGGAGAGAGACATCAATCCTTTGCCTCTCGCATGCCCCCTACTGGGGACCTGGCCCACAACCCAGGCAAGTGCCCTGACAGGAAATTGAACTGGCGACACTTGGGTTCACAGGCCTGCACTCAACCCACTGAGCCACATCAACCAGGGCTCAAGTACTTTTTTTTTCAATGAGTAGATTCACTCTTTTCATTTCTTTTTTTTAATTATTTATTTATTTATTTTTAGAGAGGGGAAAGGAAGGAGGAAGAGAAACATCAATGTGTGGTTGCCTGTCGTGCACTCCACACCAGGGACCTGGCCAGCAACCCAGGCATGTGCCCTGGACTGGGAATCAAACCAGCAACCCTTTGGTTCACAGGCCAGCACTCAAACCACTGAGCCACACCAGCAAAGGCTCAAATACTTCTACTTTAAAACTAATAAATACAACGAATAAAATATATCAATAAATTAAGGAGTTAATATACTTAAAGAATAAAGAGTTCCTTCAAATCAATAAGAAAAGTAAATCCAAAGAGAAAGTAGGAAAACAGGCAATTCAAAGAAAGTACACATTTTGCATAAAACAGCTTTAAATATTCAGCCTACTAATAATCAAAACACAAAAATAAAAACAATGAAAGCCTTTCCTTTTACTATCAGGTTGATGAAAACAAAAACGATAAAGCAGTTGTTATTATCCAGCACTACTGAAAAAGATGTGGAAAAATGGACTCTCTTAAACCCTATTGGTGACAGTGATTGTAAAATGCTTCAGACTTTTCAGAAGGTAATTTATTGACTATTAAAGCTCTACAATAAATTTCATAAAAATATTAATTATATATTAGGTATCTATTACAATTTTACATGTGTATACCCAATCATCTAGCAATTGATTAGTGTGCTTTACATATCCTTCTGTCATACCAGCCATCCAAGCCTTTCGTTTATCATAATTTATATCAATTCTCATATCACTCTCTTCCTCTTTTAAAATAACCAAATCTCTCACTCACCTTACCCTCCCAAATTCTTCCACTGTGTCCTCTGAAACACCATTTGTATCAACATTAAACTTTGCTATATCCTTAGCCTCTTCCGTAAATATTCCTTCCAGCTTCTTTTTTTGAAAATTTTTAAAAACATTTTATTTATTTATTTTTTTAAAGAGGGGAAGGGAAGGTGAAAGAAAGGTAGAGAAACATCAATGTGTGATTGCTTCTAGTGTGCCCCTTATGGGGGACCTGGCCCGCAAACCAGGCATGTGCCCTGACTGGGAATCAAAACAGTGACCCTTTGGTTCGCAGGCCCGCACTCAGTCCACTGAGCCACACCAGTCAGGGCTTCCTCTTACCTTCTTTTTCTCACCAAGACCTCATACTTCCCTAACTAAACCCATCGTTTTCCCTGAAGCCCTCTCAGGTGAAGGTTGTGTCTCTTCCACATAAGTCATGATGCAGGGTGCAGCCAGGAGGGGGCCCCCAAAATAGAGATTTGGAATGGGGCTCAGAGCTCAGGGTGTCCAGGAAATATTAGAGGGACATATAAGATGTCCTCACCCCTTCCCCCACAGGTATGAGTTGGGGGAAGGGACACATGGAGCAGGGACATGCAGAGCTGCTAATCCATGGCATGGTCATTTAACATATCTATAGCCTTTGGCTGGTGGCTTAGATGTGTTAAATAGCTGCTGCCATGCTCTGAGCCAGGGGGATGGAAAGGACTCCCCCCAAGACATGACTGGGGGAGGAACCCCAAGTTACAGCACCTGCATGGGAGCTTGGAGAAGATTGGTCCCAGAAAATGGGGCACACCTGCCCAGACTCATGATGGCATCCCAAAAAAACTTGGAATATACTGGAATGCTGGCAGGTGTAACTGATTGCAGGAGGAGTTGGAAATGGGGGTACAGAAGAGATTTGGCACGGGGATTTAAACTGAGACGTGGCAGCCATTGAGGGGGAATCCACGTGCTTCCACCAGAGTTAGGACCCTCACAACCCTGTGAGGGAAAATCACCATGTGGCTTTAGCAGAGAATTGTCACTTGGCTTTGCCCGAATGGAGACCCTCTTGCAGCTTTGCCAGAGGGAGGAGATTCCACGCGGTTTCACCAGAGTGCAGACCCCTGCAGCTTTGGTGAAGAGGGAGAGCCACGAGGTTTTGCCAGAGTGGGGACCCCTTCCCCACAGCTTTGGTAGAAGAAGGACCACGTGGCTTTGGGGTGCTCCCTTTGGCTGTGTGGCCTGGGAGCAAGAAAGACTGCCTGAAAGAAGGGGGAAGGACTCTTGCCAGTAGGCCATAAGAAGGTGTCACATGGCTTTGGATTAATTAGAGATCCTGCCTGGACAACGACACAGCTGATGGTGTCAAGAGCCTGGATCCCGGACGTGTGCTTCTCTTCCTTGCAATTACGGTACCCTGAATTAGGGCAGAGGGAGATAGGAAGCACCATGGGCATCTGTGGGTATCCTAAAGGACTTTGATATTTTAATGAAGATGTTAAGCCACTACTTTAACTCTGTATAGCATTAAATAAACATTTCCTTTCCTTTTCACAAATCTCTGGCTTTGAGAGGCATCTTTCCATAAGGCGTCGGACAATAACGGACCTTCTGTTCTCTGTAACAGTCACACTATTCACCTTGGAGGTAAAGTGCCCTCCTTGTTGCTCATTATCCTCACAGCCAATTTCTAATTTATTTCTCTGTAAAAGTCACCAGCTGCACACTTTGCTGCTGTCATCTAGTCCTCAGTCATTTAACACTTTGCTATCAGTCTTACATTCTGCTCTCCAAAACTACTGCTGTCATTCTTGGTGACTTTGATATTCACATGGATGACCATTGAACTCCTCTAGTCAATCAACCAAATATTTTTGTTGTTGTTGTTGTTTTTAAAGATTCTATTTATTTTTAGACAGCGGAGGAAGGAAGGAGAAAGAGCAGGAGAGAAACATCAATGTGTAGTTGCTTCTCACGTGCCCCCACCCCCACTGGGGACCTGGCCTGCAACCCAGGCATGTTCCCTGACTGGGAATCGAACTAGCAACCCTTTGGTTCAGGCCAGCACTCCATCCACTGAGCTACACCAGGCAGGGTAACCAAAGATTTTTTTCCCATGCTACTTTAACTGCCCACTTTTACTGCCATTACTTAAACCTTGTAGTCACCATAACTGAACCACCTATCAATGACATACAAAAAATTCAAAGATAATAGAGCAATGCCTTCAAAATTTGGAAGAAAAATATTTCAAAACTCAAATTCTATATTCAGCCAAACTATTAATCAAGTGAAAGGTTAAAGACATTTTAAACAGGCAAGATCTCAAATAACCCCTGATGCCTGGATCAGCTGAGAATTCTCATCCCCCTCTCTCTCCAACAAAAATGCACATAGTGTTATGACCTATTTCTGAGAGCTGGAGGTTGACCATGGTAAGCTTAAAAAATAGAGGGCAGCCCATTCTCTCTGGTGATATTTCTGAAGAATGTTCAAAATCTAGTCCATGCTACTACAGACTTGACAAATATGCTAACTGCTGAGAGCCCTCTTTCTCAGGTAAGTGATTTGCTGGTTATCTGGCTCTCCAAAATATTTTTAATCAAAAGAAAAAACCCTAATTGTAGAGTATGTCAATTTTCATGATGTAAATATTCCTCTTATGAGCATTTTCAAGCTGCCAGGAAAACATCAATTTTCTGAAAATACAACCATTAGCCAATACAAGCCTGGTCCAGAACACTACTGTGTGACACAGCAGGACTCACAGCTTTGCACATGAACTTACTCAGAAGGGACTATTATAAACTTTTAGGGATAGACTCTGCCCCTGAGACTCTTCCTCCAAGAGCCTTTAATAATGGCAATATTGCCCTTTCCTAACATGGCAAGATTAATGCTTGCTTCTCAATTTTTGAAAATTAAATACATTATACACAGGTGGTTAATATGTAAAGAAAAAAAAACAAGCTTCTGGTCGAGATGGAGGCGTAGGCAGACATGCCTCACCTCACTGCACAACCATAAGAAGGAAGACAACTAATTTAAAAACAAAAACCACCGAGAACTGCCAGAAAATCACCCAGAAAAACACCCAGAACTGTACGGAAGTCCGACAACCAAGCTATGTTCATCCAGACAGGTAAGAGGGGTGGAGCCAGGGAGGCGGGGCAGAGAGAACTTGGTGTGGCAGTGGCAAGCTGGGGCCAGAGGCAGAGAGGTGGCCATGCAGCAGCCAGCAGAATGGGCAGCCCCACATTCATGTATGGTGGATAAAAATCAGGGAGACACCTTGTGAGCAAGCAAGGCCAGGGCTCCAGCACTAGGAAAAAGAAAGCCTCATAACTTCTGGCTGTAAATCCAGTGAGGGTTGGGGTAGCAGAAGAAACTCCCAGTTTCTCAGGAGAGCCGAGAATGTACACAAACACACCTACCACCAGAACCACAACCAGGACAGCAGCTGGTGGGGCACCAGTTGCACAGGGGAAGTGGGTCAAGTGACTGGAAATGGGGCGAGGGCCAGGTAAGTCCCCAGAAGTCAGCCAGCAGTGGCATTGTCTCCTTTTCAACCACCATCCCCCACATGGAGCCACAGTTGCCCCACCCTGGTGAATACCCAAGGCTCTGCCCCATACAATATAACAAGTGCAGTGAGGAGGATTCAAAGCAGCTTAACCTAGTACACAGACACAGGGAGGCTGACAAAATCAGGAGACAAAGAAATACGGTCCAAATGAAGGCACAGATCAAAACTCCAGGAAAAGAACTAAGCAACACAGAGATAGCCAACCCATTAGACACAGAGTTCAAAACAATGGTAGTTAGTCAAAATGCTCAAATATCCCATTGAGTATGGCAAAAGCATAAGGTAAGAAATGAAAGTTCTAGAAAGGGAAATTAAGGAAAATCCACAGGAAACCAACAATGAAGGGAAAGAAGCTGGGGTTCAAATCAATGATTTGGAACACAAGGAAGAAATAAACATTCAACCAAAACAAAGAAACAAGAATTTTTAAAAATCAGGAAAATTTAAGAACACTCTGGGACATCTCCAAATGTGCCAACATCCAAATCATAGGGATGCCAGAAGGAGAAGAGGAAGAGCAAGAAATTGAAAACTTATTTGAAAAAAATAATAAAAGAAAACTCCCCTAACTTGGCAAAGGAAATAGACCTACAATTCCAGGAAGCACAGAGAATCCCAAACAAGTTGGACTAAAGGAAGAACACACCAAGACAGGTCATAATTAAAATGTCAAAGGTTAATGATAAAGAGAGAATCTTAAAAGCAGCAAGAAACAAGAAGAGAGTTACCTACAAAGGAGTTCCCAGGAAACTATCTGCTGATTTCTTAGAAGAAACCTGGCAGGCAAGAAGGGACTGGAAAGAAGTATTCAAAGCGATGAAATGCAAGGACCTACATCCAAGATTACTCTACCCAGCAAAGCTATCATTTAGAATGGAAGGGCAGATAAAGTGCTTCCCAGACAAGGTAAAGATAAAGTAGTTAATCATCATCAAGGCCTTATTATATGAAATGCTAAAGGGACTTCTCTAAGAAAAAGATGATGATCAAAACTATAAACATTAAATTGACAACAAACTCACAACTATCAACAATTGAATCTAAAAACCAAAACCAAACTAAGCAAACAATTAGAACAGAAATAGAGTTATAGATATGGAGATCATTTGGATGGTTATCAGCTGGGAGGAGGAAGAGGGAGAATGGGGGAAAAGGTGCAGGGATTAAGAAGCATAATTAACCCTGGCTGGTGTGGATCAGTGGATTGAGTGCCGGCCTGAGAACCAAAGGGTCGCTGGTTAAATTTTCAGTCTAGGGCACATGCCTGGGTTGCAGACCAGATCTCCAGTAGGGGGTGCTCGAGAGGCAACCACACATTGATGTTTTGCTCCCTCTTTCTCCCTCCCTTCCCCTCTTTAAAAAAATAAATAAAATCTTCAAAAAAAAGAAGCATAATTGGGTAGGTACAAAATAGACAGGGGGATGTTAAGAATGGTATAGGCAATAGAGAAACCAAAGAACTTACCTGCATAATCCATGGACATGAACTAAGGGTGGGAGATTACTAGAGGGAAGGGAGGATCCCGTGGAGGAGGGCAAAGGGGGAAAACTGGGACAACTGTAATAGTGTAATCAATAAAATACACTTTAAAAATGAAAAAAAAGAAATGTTATTTTTAAAGACATGATAGTGATTACCTCTTGTGGTGAGGGAAGGGGACTCAACTAAGAAGCACACAGGGGCCTTCTAAGGTATTGATAATATTCTGCTGAATAGTGAGTGGACAGGTGTTTATTTTATTACTATTATGCCTATGCTATTTTTATGTTATATATTAAATGATTTAAAATGTTTAAGTAATAAAATAGAAAAATGAAAGAAAACACTTAAAAGTATGTACTAAAATAAAATACAGTAGAATATTTTTATGTGATCTTCAATTGGGAGGGGCTTCCTTAGCAAAGCTCCTAGCCCAAAAATACAGAAGATTGTCAGATTTGATTACATCAAAAAAATTAAACTTCTGTACAATAAAGGATAGCATAATGTTAAAAGACAAGTAACATACAGATGATATAGTATAGAATTGTAAACTTGAAACCTATATAATTTTTTATTATCTTTTAGAGAGAGGGGAAGGGAAGGAAAGAGAGGGAGAGAAACATCAGTGTGTGGTTGCCCCTCACACGCCCCCAACTAGGGACCTGGCCTGCAACGCAGGCATGTTCCCTGGCTGGGAATCAAACCAGCGACACTTTGGTTCACAGGCCCATCCTCAATCCACTGAGCTACACCAGCCAGGGTGAAACCTATATAATTTTATTAACCGATGTCACCCCAATAGATTTAATAAAAAAAAAAATTTAGAGGAGAAGTAACAGGGTAGGAAGGAATTTTTTTATTATGGAGGAAAGAATACTTAAAATTCATGAAAAGCACCTTTGAATCAATGAGAAAAAAGACAAATAACTTATCAAAAAAATTAGTAAAGGATATCAACAGATTATTCATATAAAAATACAAGTAAAGCCCTGGTGTGATTTAGCGGATTGAGAGCCAATCTGCAGACCGAAAGGTCACCAGTTCAATTCCAGGTCAGGGTACATGTCTGGGTTGCAGGACAGGTCCCCAGTTGGTGGCACATGAAAGGCAACCAATTGATGTTCTCTCAAACATCTATGTTTCTCTCCCTATCATTCTCCCCGTTTTCTCCTCTCTCTAAAAATAAATAATAAAATATTTTTCAAAAAATGCAAATAGGAAACATGAGAAATATTCAATCCCACTAACATTTTGAGGAAAACAAATTAAAAATTAGTAAAATGCCAATTTTAACCTATCTTGTTAGCAAAGATAAAAAAGACTGATGATACCCAGTGTTAGTGATAGTATACAGAAACACAGCCTCTCAAACACTATTTATAAGAGTGTAACTGGGTACATTCTTCTTAGAAGACAATCTGGTTATATTTCTAACAAAATATTAAATGCATTTCCTACTCTGCAATTCCTCTTCTAGAGTGCCAGATTTGCATAAGTGTTCAAGGTATAGCTATAAGAATAAAACTAAATGCTCATCAATAGGGGACTGATTAAATATATTACAAGACATTCATACAATGGAATATATGCATCTGCTGAAAAAGAAGATACATTGACATGGGAAAATGCTTCTGATTTGTAACATTAAAATAAAAGCAACATGTAGATCAATATTCATGGTATGATTTTATTTATGAAAAACTATGTGTGTGCGTAGAAAAAAAAGCATATATGAGTGGGGGATCAAAAAAAAAACAGAATTATCTTCTGGAAGGCAGGTCCCTTGTAGTACTGGCTTCCCCTGCTAGGTGAGTGTTCTAGGAAGCCATCAGTATCAGTGTACCAGCTGGCGTTGTTGTGAGAAGCTGCATTCAGCTTCAGTGAATTTTTTTTTTTTTTTGAAGACTAAACCCGCTTGCCCATTTCATGATGGGTGGTTTATGAGCTCACCTAACCACACTGTGCTGAGTGTTCAGCAGTTTTTGATCAAAAACAGTGTGAACCCTGCCCACCCTCCCTATTCACTCAATCTTGCCCCAAGTGAGACTTTTGTTTCCCCAGATGAAAAAAAAAGTGCTCAAAGGGAAATATTTGCCAATGTAGAAGAAGTGAAACAAAAAAATTGGCAGAAGCACAAAAAGGCATCAAAATTGATGAGTTCAAAAAATGTTTGGAGCAGTGGAAAAAATGTCCCAATAGGTGTATTGGATAAAATGGACAGTACTTTGAGGGTGACTGAAGTCTAAACATGTAAGAATAAATACAGAAATTTTTTATAAATAAAGTCCTAGTTTTTTGGATCCCCTCTCATTTATACAGATGTCCCTCACTTTCCAAAAGTTAATGTACATTTTGCAACATAAACTTTTGGAAAGTGAGGGATACAAAAGCAAAGTGATACACTTTCCTTTTAGAAAGGACCTACATTACTACCTGTTTTCACTAACCAAAAGAAATCCAAAGAGGATTTTCAGTTTTACAAAAAAAGCCATCACTGTACTAAGGTATGTCTTCACTTTATGCCATTTTGGCTTAGGAAAGATTTCATGGGAACACTCTACTTTTGGAAAGCAGGGAAAACCAGTATTTCTAAAAACATTAAAAGATATTTTCAAGAAATCTCTCTGCACTGTTCATTATGGTTATCTCTTGGGGAAAATGAGTGGGGAGCAGCTGCAGGAAGACTAACAATTATAAAATTTAACTTCTATATTGTTTGAATGTTTATAAGCATGTATCTGAAGATTTCTTATATGTATATTTCTAACATAAAAATACTAATATTTGCATATTTGTTAAGGAAATTTTTTAAGTATATATTTGAACCCTGACTGATGTGGCTCTATGGGTTGGGCATAGTCCCACAAACCAAAAGGTCACAGGTTCAATTACCAGTCAGGGCACATGCATGGGTTGTGGGCCAGGTCCCCGGTTGGGGGCATACAATTCTCTCACACATTGATGTTTCTCTGTCTTCCTTTCTCTAAAAATAAATAAATACAATCTTTAAAATATATATTTGATAACATTTAATTTACTATAGCTTTGATTGGGACATCTTTCTTTTTCTCTTTTTCTTTTTTAGTGGACCTCTTCTAAGAGTAATCTAGATTACTTTTGTCAAAGCAGCTTATGGATAATATGGGATCACAACCACAAAATGGTATAGCTCTGACTCCACTCCCATCTGTTCTGCAGAAGTTAGAAACAATCCTTCCTAAGCGTCTCCCAAATATTTCTGGCAATAAGTCCCCAGAGCTTTCTCACATAGGCTCTATAAATATGTCTGCTTTACTGCCATGTGGTGTCTGCCATTTTCCTCCAATAATGATGTCGCCCCTTCCTATTATCACCAAGAGCGGCTAGCATACCAACAATGCCCACGAAGGCCACATGAGCTGATGTCTGAGCTAAAGGCACCAATGCTGGTTATCAAATACATTGAAGGTATCAGTGCCAACAGAGCTACTGCATTCAACAATGCCACTGCCAATGTTGCTGCCTCTGTCACCATTATCTTGGTACCTCTCTGTCCCTCATCATCTGTCCAATTTATCCATAAGTCCTATGGATTCAACCCCCAAAACATATCTCAAATATGCCAACTTCTTTCCAAGTCCATCGTTATCACTGAGGCCCAAACTGCCAATATCTTACTTGTACCCTACAGATCAGTCTCTCCATTTCTATTCTTCAACTCAATTTGTTTCCACAGTAATAGTAAGAATGATCCTTTAGAATATAAATTAGGTTTTATCATTTTCCTGCTTAAAACAATTAGTTACTTAGATTATACTTATATTAAAATTCAGATACTTTACAATGACTTACTAGATTGTACATGAGCTGGCCTCTGATTACCTCCAGAACCTCATCTTGTGTCACTCTCTCCTCAATCAATGTAGTACAGAAAAATCTGATCCAGCCATACTGGCCCCCTTTCTTCTCCTCAAATATGCCAAGCTTACCTTCGGGTCATTATATTTGCTGTTCCTATTGCCTAGAATGCTCTTCTTATGGCATTTCACAACAGTGCCTCCATCTTGACATTCATATGTTACCTTAAATGTCCCCTCTGCAGAGAGCAACCTTCCCTCACCTACCCATCTAAATAGACAACCACTCATTCTCTATCACATCATTCTATTTAATACACTGCACAGCTTTGATGTATTCTAATTTTTGACAGTAGCTGGTCTATCACCTTGAGTCTCTAGGTGGTAATATGAACAGAGTCCTCCAACTGACTTACATGTAGTGGGACATGTACCATGAACAAGAAATAAATCTTTGTTTTCTTAAGTCACTGAGAAAAAATACTCTGCGCAGCACTTCTCACTACCTGACATTGTTTAGATTGTCCATCTCCACCAACAAAACTACTAGAATCCATGATCCAAAAGATAAAGAACCTGTCAATCCTGTTTACCACTGTACCCTTAGCAACTAGACTAGTCCCTGGCACATAGTTCAGGCCCTCAATAAAATTTTGCTGAATGAAGAAATCACCATCACGCACGGCCAATGTTGTTGACAATGTCAAAGCTGTTGACTCTGTGTGTTCAACTCAGCCTTATGAAATGTCTTTGTCCTGACCAGTGTGGCTCACTTGGTTGGGCATCATTCCGCAAAGCGAAAGGTCGCAGATTCAATTCCTGGTCAGGACACTTGCCAGGGTTGCGGATTCAGTCCTTGGTTGGGACGTGAATGAGAGGTAACCGATCGATGTTTCTCACTCGCATGGATGTTTCTCTCTCCCTCTTTCTCGCTCCCTTCCCCCTCTCTAAAAATAAATAAATAAAATAGTATTTAAAAAATAAAAACAAAATTTCCTTACTCAACTCAGTAGCTATCTTACTGAGTTTCAGAAGGCACTGTTATTTTAGCTTTTACTCTTGTAACTACTTAAGCCTAAGTCTTGGGTATAGTAATTCAGGTATGGCCTCAGGTATAACTCCCTGGGGGCGAAACCCAGGGGCAATTGGATTAACAGATAGATACATGCTGCCCCTAGAATCACTTGTCCCCTGTCCCCTGCCATATAGGCCTTGACTCAACCCTGTGCATCTCTAGGCTCTCATCCTCTATACCAGTAGTTCTCAAATTTAGCTGCACAAATAATTACCTGAAGAAATTTCATAATTATTAATGCCTAGCTTGGTCCTACCCTCAGAGGTTCTGATTAATTGGTCTGGGATGCATTGTAGGCAGCAGGGTTGTTTTTTTAAATCTCTAGGTGATTCTGATACGTAGCCAAGGTTGGCAACCACTGTTTTAGAATAAAACAGGTCAACTTCAAGTCCTCTTGACTCTCCCTAAATAAGATAAATAATAAATTTAGGCTCAACTTGCTACCCTTGCTGCATAAATGTGCTGCCACACAGTAATACTGAAATATTATTAATGTAATAATATTTTGACTACACCAGGATTCTGAAGATTCATTTCACGATCACATGAACTCAGCTAAGGCACTTTTAAGAAATGTAGTATGTGCTTGTTGTCACTAGAGGGCTGTCAGGAAAGGTGAGTAAAAGAGAAAATTTCAAACTTCAGAGATTCCATTTACTCCCATAGTTCCTATCATTTCGATGAGCACAAATCTAAACCTTCTATCACTTGTGCAAATTACTTTTCAAATGCGCAGTTCTGTATATTCAAGTGCATCCTAGTGATTTGTTCCTGATTACCCATCACCTTACATTTAACTACACACGAAAATCAAACACATGCTTCCCAAAACTGACTTCCCTTTCTGACTTCTGTTTCTGTCAATGATTTTATCGTCCTAGTCATTCAAACAAGAAAATTCCCACGTGTCCCTTCTCTCCATGCTCCAAGCTAATTTTACCTCCTGAATATGTCTCATATCCATTTTTCCCCTTCACCTCTACTGCCATGGCCTTGATTCAGACAAAGGACTACTTATCTGGATTTGCATAATAACCTCCTAAGGGATCTCTCTGACTCAGTTTGGAGTCCTCTACTCCTTCCTTTACACTGCCACCAGAATGAGCTTTTAAAACCAAAAAGCTAATCATGATCATGGCAGTCTCCTGCTTAGAACCCTTCTGTGGCTCCACACATAATAAAGTATGAGTACCTCTTTAGAGTCTTTAAGTTCTGGCTCTTGCTACTTCCCCAAACACATCCTTCACAGACCCCATCTGTGCCTTCGCAAGTGCTATTCCTCTGCCTGTAATGCCCTTCCTCCTCTTTCATCCCGGTGAGCTACTCATTCTTCAAAATTCAGCTGTGGAGTTTCCTTCTCTTTCCAGGCCATAGTAGTCACCTGGGCATCAGGACTTTTCAAAGCTCTCCAAGTGATTCTGATGTGTATCCAATGTTGAGAACTACCGCTACCATATATCTCTAACACTAGGCTGTATTTCAACCAGTTTGTAGCATATCTGTCCTCCTTTCTAAACTGTAAGGTCATTGAGGGAATAAACCATGTCTTATTCAGTTTTGCAATCCTAGTATCTGTGGAAAAAAATGAATGAATGAGTGAATAAACCCTACAAGCAATATAAAAATGCAAGTTTCCATTAACATTTTTGTCATACCACAACTATGTATAATTCACTTTTATAGTATGATGTAGCATTACCTTATAAGAGCATAAGAATTATCTTGCTAATTTAGACTAAATATTGTCACCAAGAATATAAAAAAACATGATTGTCCTCGCAGACAATTACCTCAACCTGCTCAAAGATATACTTCCTGTAGTAATTTTTATAAAACCATTATAGGTAGGTTAATAAATCTCTTCAGGAGCTATATATAATTTTAGCTAGTCCTATTTTGTAGGGATAAATTTACTATTGGCATGCAGCAACATTTCAGAGCCTAGTAGTAGACAGAAAGTTCAATGAACCACCTAAAATTTTCTACCTTTTTTAGACAGAACTCGATCCTGGAACCAAGAACAATTTATCCCCAGAGTAGCTTTCCTAGATGCCTTCATTACACCATCACATTCTTATCAACAGCTGCTTAGCTTAAAAGTCCTGAGGACAGTTCAGCCAGTACAGACAAAAAACTTGAAGATATTTCTGGGATTAGAAGAGAGATAGCTGGGAGACCCTGAAAATAGAGGACATGTGTTGTTGTCATTCTACAACAAATAATACACTTGTTAGCCTGAAACCTGGTGCATTTTAGGCAGGAATGCCTAACCACAATTTGGAGCTCTCTGGCCACAGAGAAATGTGAAGGCCTAACCTGAGTAGGGTCTGGGACATGCATTCCCCTAATCTGTACCTTGCTTTGTCAGAGGTGTCCTATTAAAGGGCCCTCTCAACTCCTTTCTTCTCACTTACCTAGGTGCACATAGGGTATTTATGGGCCAGGACCATTACTCCTTCCCAAAAGGACAGGAGCCTGAATATTTAATAAACCATAGACTGGCAGCAAGAAAGCACCTTGGTGCAAGTGCAATCAGATCAAGAAAGCCAGGGCTCAAAACTACTTGTAATACAGATCAACAAACTCTTATGTAGGAACATAGTCTAAAGCTACAGCCAGGAGGCTAGATGTTGTTTCGGCCCTAGACTAAGGATTGTTGAAGGTAAAATAGTCCCCACTGACAACTAGAACTGGAAGGAGGAAGTTTTCCTAACATTTTTCCAGTTTCCAAGATTTAAATGGTAAGCATCTTGTTCTTTAACTTAAAGCTCTATTGAGATTGTAGATGGGATGAAATGGACCTAGATACCATATAACTAGGCTTCTCATTTTTTCTCTACTGACCAGCTCCCCTGGCCTATTCCAGATGCAAGTAAATTTAAAACACTGAGAGGAAAATTCGGGGGAACGACTATTTACATTTGTAGTGATGGCAAAGTATTGTTCAACCTGCACAGGTTAAACTAACCTGGCTGCTGTACTTTTTGCTTCTATCATGTATAGCAGGCCTCAAATAACATCGTCTCACTCAACATCATTTCATTATAACATTGATGAGATGCCTTAACCACTTAACTCTTGTTTATACCAATTAGCCTGTAGTAAACCTGATTTCATTAAAAGTTGTTTCACTTAAAAGTCACAGAAGTTATCACCGACCTTAAGTGAGGACTTCCTGTACCCAGCTCTGTTAAACTTCTTTCTACCCCCAATTCTGGTCATCCCATGTTTTTCTCTTCTCTTCTCTCTCTCTTTTCAAGGTAGGGCTGCATTTCCTTACCTCCCTCTAATTTAATACACATCTTCAAAGGCACCTCACACACACTAATTTCCATCAAGCATTTACAAACACCTTAAGATCTTTATATTCATATTTTAATAGTGCCACTGTTAGACCTCCTCTCCCTAGTTTCATAGTCACTTTGAGGAAGGAAGGCATTTTTTTCTATAGGAATCTCTGAGTATTTATGGCTGGAATCCTCAGTCTTGATGGCCAAATGGCAATCCTTACAGTATGAAACTAGAATGTGAAGCTTCCTCAAACAAACCTTGCTTGAAGTGTTATCTAAGGATCACTTGTATCAGTTAACCTGGAGGAAGCTTCTTAAAACGCTGATTTCAGGGCTTCTCCAGATCAAAATTCAACAGGATCTATATTTTAGCAGGCTCCCTGGGTGAGTGCATAGTTTGAAAAACCACTGCACTAAGACATGCTTCTTACATAGCTCTGTTTGCTTTAGGTGTTAGGATCTTGAATGTGGTCAGCAGGAAATGCACCCATAACAGTATGTGGAATACTTTAACTTGGGACTTTATTAAGGAGACAGCAAAACTATCTATTGAGAATTACTGAGCCTGAATTCTAATAACAAGAGTTATATACCTGCTCATACGCACGCAAACACACACACATTGCTTATTTACTTACTGCATATATGTAGATAAAACAAACTATAAGCCACTATAGGGAGTTTTAATATCAATCCTCATATCCTCCTTTCCTTTTTATATTTTATTGATTATGCTGTTACAATTGTCCTGATTTTTCCTCCTTTGCCCTGCTTCACCCAGCACACCCCACTCCCTCAGGCAATTCCCACACCACTGCTCATGTACATGGGTCATGAATGTAAGTTTTTTGGCTACTCCATTTCCTATGCTGTACTTTACATCCCCATGGCTATTCTGTACCTACCTACTTGTACTTCTTAATCCTCTCACCCCTTCACTTATTCCCCCATACCCCTCTTCCCTCTGCAACCATGAAAACACTCTCCATATCCATGATTCTTTCTCAGCTCTTCTGCCTTGCTTAGTTTTTTTAGATTCAACTGTTGATACTTATTTATTGCCATTTTATTGTTCATAGCTTTGATCTTCTTATTTTTCTAAAATAAGTCCCTTTAACACAGGACAATAATAACGGGGGGTAGAAACAGGGGAGGGAGGTGGGAAGGGCTGGGGTGTTGGGCTGGGGGGAAAAGACAGAAAACTGTACTTGAACAACAATTAAAAAAAAAGAAAGAAATTTAAAAAAAAAAAACAAAATAAAGTAAGTCCCTTTAACACTTCATATAATAATGGTTTGGTGATGATGAACCCCTTTAGTTTTTTCTTGTCTGGGAAGCTCTTTATCTGCCCTGAAAGTCTAAATGTTAGCTTTGCTGAGTACAGCAATCTTAGCTGTAGGTCCTTGCTTTTCATGACTTTGAATATTTATTGCCAATCCCTTCTATCCTGCAAAGTTCCTTTTGAGAAATCATCTGACAGTCTTATGGGAAATCCCCTGTAGGTAACTAACTTCCTTTCTCTTGCTGCTTTTAAGATTCTTTCTCTTTTTAACTTTTGGCACTTTAATTATGATGTGTCTTGGAGTGGGTCTCCTTGCATCCGTCTTCTTAGGAATTCTCTGCGCTTCCTGGACTTGCATGTCAATATCCTTCACGAAATTAGGGAAGTTTTCTTTCATTATTTTTTCAAATAAGTTTTCAATTTCTTGCTCTTTCTCTTCTCCTTCTGGCACCCCTATGATGCAAATGTTGGACATCTTGAAGGTGACCCAGTTCTATCCTTGTTTTTTTTTGGATGCTTTTTTTCTCCTATTGTTCTGTGTGGTTCTTTTGCTTATGGTCCAAATCATTGATTTTCTTCTTGGCTTCATTCACTCCACTGCTGTTTCCCTGTAAATTGTTCTTCATTTCCATTAATGTATCCTTCATTTCTGACTGGATCTTTTTCATGCTGCTGAAGTCCTCGCTAAGTTCCTTGAGCATCGTTATAACCAGTGTTTTGAACTCTGCATCTGATTGCTTATCTCCATTTAATTTAGCTGTTTTTCTGGAGTTTTGATCTGTTCTTTCATTTGGGTCATGTTTCTTTGTTTCCTTGTTTTGGCAGCCTCCCTACATTTGTTTCTATGTATTAGGTAGAGCTGTTTTGACCCCGTGTCTTGATAGTGTGGCATAATGTAGTAGATGTCCTGTAGGGTCCAGCGGCACAGCCTCCTCTATCACCCAAGCTTGGTACTTGAGGCGCACCCTTCATGTGAGCTGAGTATACTCTCCTCTTATAGTTGACCCTTTGTTGCTGTTGGCAGATCAATAGGAGGGATTTAACTAGGCCAGTCACCTTCAAGGACTGGCTGTGACCACTGACTACCAACCTCTACCCTCTGTGCAGGATCACGGGTGAAGGGGCAGGGTAGTGTTGCGCCAACCTGGCCTGCAGCTGTCCACTGGGTGTGCTGGCCCTGAGGTTTCCCATGTGGTGCAGGCGAAGGTCAGCCCTGACCTGTGTTTTTCCTTGGGCCACCTGCCTGAACTATAAAGCAATCTGAGATGGCTTCTGCTTGTACTGGGCTTGGAGATTCCCAGGCAAAGCCAAGCTGTGAAGCTAGGCTGACTGCTGCTAGTGCAGGGCCTGGGGCTCACTGAGGCGAGCTGTGACATGTTTGAGAGGATTTAGGAAGTTGTACAGTATGATCCAGGACCAGCCATGCATATGGAAAAGCAGCTTGAGTGGGCTTGTAAGTTGGGTGGGACAGAATCTCTGGAGATCACCAAAGTGAGTCAAACAGTGTTAGCCAGGTTCTTGGAGTCTTAAATATGGCACCAGCCTGCTGGCTCTGTTGGGAAGAGTATTTAGAAATGGGACAATGGCCTCTGCTCACCTTGATACCAGACACTTCAATTTCTCCCTCTATGCCACTGGTGCCTTTCAAGCTGCTAGCTCAGCGGGAAGGAGTCTGAGTAGGTGAGTCATGTGTGGTTTCTTTAAGAGGAACTGCTTGGGGTTCCAGAACTTTTTTCCACCAACTCAACCCCTTCTAGCAGCCAGAAGAGTTGTGGGGACTTCTTGGCACTGGAACCCTGGGCTGAGGGGCTTGGTGTGGGGCTGGGACTCCTCACTCTGGAGATATCCCTCCCAAATTTTTGTCCACTACACATGGGTTTGGGACCAGCTCGTTCCCCATCTGCACCCCTCCTACTGTTACAGAACACAGGGGCCACAGGGGCCAAGGTTCATTATGTCCGCAGCCTTATGGAAAGATGTCTCTTAAAGCCAGAGGTTTGTGAAAAGGAAAGTAAATGTTTATTTAATGCTATACAGACTTAAAGTAGCAACCTAACGTCTTCATTAAAATATCAAAGTCCTTTAAGATACCCACAGTGCTTCCTTCTCACCCTGCCCCTAATTCGGGGTACCATAACTCAGGAAAAGAAGCAAATGTTCAGGATCCAGGCTCTTGACACCGTCAGCTATGTCATCGTCCAGGCAGGATCTCTGATTAGTCCAAAGCCATGTGGCACCTTCTCATGGCCTACTGGCAAGAGTTCTTTCACCTTCTTCCAGGCAAAATCTCTCCTGCTTCCCAGGCCACGCAGCCAAAGGGAGCACCCCAAAGCCACATGGTCCTCTTCTACCGAAGTTGCAGGGAAGGGGTCTCCACTCTGCCAAAGCCATGTGGCTCCCCCTGCACCTAAGTTGCAGGGAAGGGGTTGCCACTCGGGCAAGGCCAAGTGGCGGTTCTCTGCTAAAGCCACATGGTGATTCTCCCTCACAGGGCTGTGAGAGGGTCTCCACTCTGCCACAAGCTCGTGGCTCTCCCTCTGGCCAAAGGTGCATGGCTCTCTCTCTCTTCACCAAAGCTTCAGGGGTCTGCACTCTGGTGAAACCGCGTGGATCTCCCTCTCAATGGCTGCCACGCCTGGGTTTAAATCCCCGCGCCAATCTTCCTCTGCAGCCCCATTTCCGACGACTCCTACAATCAGCTACACTTGCCAGCACTCCTGTATCCTTCCAGCTTTACTGGGCTGCCATAGTGAGTCTGGGCAGGTGTGCCCCGTGGCATGGAGCCAATCCTCTCCAAGCTCTCACGCAGGCACCACAAAGAGGGGGAGTTGCCTTCCGGTTCCACCTTGGGTGGAAGTCACTCCCTTCTCCCTGGCTCAAAGCATGGCCACAGCTGTTTAACATATCTGTGAAACCAGTTATTGGTTATAGATGTGTTAAATGACCATTCCAGAGGTTATCTGCAAAACTGTTGTTACGCAAAACAGCTCTCAATGGCCCTGTTCCATTTGTCCCTTCCTCCAACTCACACCCGAGGGGGAAGGCATGAGGACATCTTATATATCTTTCCAATTTTTTCTGGACACCCAGAGTTCTGGGCCCCATTCCAAATCCCTTTTTGGGGCCTTCCTCTTGGCTGCACCCTGTTACACTACCAGTCTTCATGGGTGTGATTTCTTTAATTCCATGGTTATCAGACTTCCATTCAACTTGATTTCTGATGGTCCTGAGTGATGGTCGTTCTATGGTTTAGTTGTAATTTTGATGTGGTTGTGCAAAGAGGCGAGCCTATGCTGCCATCTTGACTAGAAGAGCCTCATATCCTCCTTTCTAAGGAACTAGCCCTCTGCACGTTTTCCTTCCCAGTTCTGGGGATCATTGTCTGTCTTCCAAGTGGTTATTATCCCATGCTGACTGACCTTGGAAATCCAATCCTTGTTTCTGAGTGCTTATTAGGAATCCGATGCACTTGCTATAAGTGTTGAGAAGTAATTGATTTCTATATTAAGTTGTATTTGTTTCCAATATGTTCTGAAAACAGCTGACTACCTACTCTACTTGTTAAGTGAAATTGGCAATATTGTCAGTAAACATCTAATCAGATGCTTCTAAAAGAAGGGCCAATGAGGAGAAAAGTAGAGAGTTTTTTCAAGTAATATGTGTCCAGAATACCTGAGATTTTAGCAAGACCCAAGTTTGTGGATGGAGTGAGGAATTCAGGGTGAGAATTACTGGTCTAACCAGCATTCTGCTTCTGTGTTCTCTGGAACAGTTGGATTCTCTTATTTTTTTTTAATCTATTCTTCAGATAAGACAATGGGAGGTGCATTTCAAATATATTTTGTTGGGAAAAGCCACTCGTGGTTTTGAGTCTAAAAACAAATTTTCTTACTTCTCTCACTACACAGGTCCATAACACAACTCTTCCTCTCTAACTTCATAACATCCTCTACTACCATCACAATTCTTACTACAGGGCAAGCATCAACTCAGAGTATTACTAGTTAATCACTTCTTGCCTTCTAACCTTTGATCTACAGAATGACTTTTGGATATACAATGGGCATCCTCAGGGACTGACAGTGTTCAGAGTGTTTCCTAGGGCTAGAATGAAATATGGCTTGACAAGCAAAATATAGCCAAAGACATTGAAATTGAGAACAGGCTGACAGTGACCAGAGGGGAGAGGGGATGGGATAATGGGGGAAAAGAGTGAAGGGTTTACAGGAACGATTAAAAGGACAATGGACAATAACAAGGGGGTGGAAACAGGGGGAGGAAGTGGGGAGGGCTGCGGTGGTGGAGGGGGTGGGATGAAAAGGCAGAAAACTGTACTTGAACAACTGTAATAAAAAAAATATGGCTTGAATTTCTAGTTTCCCACATATGGTATATGACCAGGGGAAATGGGTTTCTGTTACTAGCCTCATTGACTTTCATTCCTCAACCAAAATGATGAATGTTGAATAGCTGTCCACCAACCAATATATACCCAAAGGAGGAGGACTCAGGTCTCGATCAAAGAAATCAATGACTCCTTAGACAAGGGTTATGGCTCCTCAGCAATAAAGTAGTTCAGTTTCAAACAGATTGAATCTCCATACTTCCTGGGCATACTAGATATCCTTGTACACTTCTGGAAAGAGGAGCTTCTCACCTGCCACACAAACAGTGCTTGATCCACTTTCTGTGAATTTCTGGACCAGAAAGTATCCTCTTCAGGACCTGCTGCTGGTAGACATAGTTATGGCATACTACCTAATCCAGGACCTCAAACATCCTTATTTTTTCAAAGACAGTATAAATCTGGTAACAACATATGCACTGCTACAACTGTGTAATGGCTTAATCAATATAAACCCAAAAGCAGAGGTTCTGTACAGTTAGTTCTACTTTTTTACCTAACAGAATGCTTCTATAACAATTTCACCATAACTTAATCCACCTATCAAAATTCCTATCTTCCTTTACAATAGAATTGAATTGAGGTAATATGGCTGGAGAAAGGCTGAAGAGCCTTCAGTACAGCACATATTAAAATGACAGACAGACAACATAGATAGAATATATCCTTTTAAATGCAAGGCTGATGGTTGAGATGATTGCCAAATGTCAGCACTAATCCAGAAAAAAAGGAAGCTATGAAACTGGTATTTACCTTGGGATAGATGCTGGTTTGTAGTAATCCTAGAAAGTAGTTTTAATGGGCCAAGTATAAAGGACAAAAGAGACAAATCCTGGGGCCTAGGCAAGGTTAGAATTTTGAGCTGGTGCACACCATCCCCCTCTTTCTCTGCTGAAAGTCAGCCCCCAAAGGATGAGAACGGATAAATGGGGGCAGAGAACCACCACCCAAAGGCAGATGGTAGGGACATGGGTTTGTTGGGTTTGGCTCTGGGTAAAATAGAAAAAAAAGAGGAAAAAAATCCCTTTTAGACATTATAACTAAATCTGTAGTAAGGTAGGTCTGGGACCAGAATTCTTACCTGTATAACCAAATGTGTCAAACCAGAAATTTAGCTTAAAGTACTTCTGGATTGGCAATATTCCCAGGTGACTAACAGGAGTAAATGCAACTCTCCTTTGGAAGAATTCACTTTAAATCCAGGTCTCAAAGAATCTCCAAAGAGAAAGTTCCTAAAAATGTGTGCTCACAAATAAATCTCATAACACATACAAGGGAAAATATGAAAGACAGGCTAAGACATATGGAGGATATAATGAGAAAGACCAATGTGCATCTAATAGGAGTTTTAGAAGGAACTATTAAAGACAATAAGAGAAGGAGATTATCTAATAGAGAATGATGGAGAATTTTCCAAAATTAGTGAAATCACAAATCATCAGATTCAGGCCACATTTAATTAGCATCCTAACTCTGTCTACTAAACTTAGTAGGCTACTGTCGACCCTTCATATCCCCACATCAGAATCCTGGATGGACCACAGTCAGGGTACCCAGTCATGTAATCCTCAAGAGGAGCAAAAAATGATGAGAGGAGCTGCTCAAATATGCCTCAGGGTTTCTTTTCAGAATACCAGAACTTAAATTATGTATTGTCAAATTAGACCTTTTCTTCAATATGAAGTTGTACCTGGTAGATGAGCTCTGTTAATTCTAACTCCTCGCATAGACATTCTGCAGCCTCCAAAAGCAAAAACAGAGAGAAAAGTATGCATTTTTGTGCAGTATACTGGTAAAAGCATGCATTTAAGGTCCAGGTCCACCTAAGTTCCAATTCTGACCCTGCTACTGTGCTTCAGCACCTACTTATAAAACGGTGGAGGAAGGTTTGAGAATTGAATGACTGAGATAACATATGAAATGCCAGCCAGATCATCATATAGAATATTTATTCCTGAGGAATATGTACAAAGGACCCATGGACAAAGACAATGGGGGTGGGTTGAATGTGGGAGGTGGGGGTGGGTAGGGCAGGGGAGAGTAATGGGGGAAAAATGGGGACAACTGTAATTGAACAATTTTTTAAAAATAAGTAAAAAAATTATTCCCTTTTCATCCCCCATCCCTCTTCTTAGGTCATGACTTTCAGACTTTTGCCCAAGACTGAGGCCAGATCCATGATTAGTTTTTAAACAAGTTATCTACTCTTGACAAAACAGAAAATTTGGCCCTGGCTGGTGTGGCTCAGTGAATTCAGTGCCAACTGCAAACCAAAGGGTTGCCAGTTTGATTCCCAGTCAGGGCACATGCCTAGGTTTCGGGCCAGGTCCACGGTTGGGGGTGTGTAAGAGGCAACCACACATTGATGTTTCTCTCCCCCTTTTTCTTCCTCCCTTCCCCTCTCTCTAAAAATAAATAAATGAAATCTTTAAAAAATAGAAAATTTGTTAGAAAATTTGAAAAACTAAAATTATGTCTACTATTTCTAACTTCAAGATGCACATGGGCAAGCCAGCTTTAAGAATGTTGTGTTGGCCAACCACAACAGCCAGCCAATGTGACTCAGGTGGACATGGTGACTAAAGTAGGTAAAAAGATCTGGCACCGCAAGCAAGATTTCAAGTCCATAACTTAGCATGAGCAAGGAATAGAGAAAAACTGTGGTCAAGGTAGCCTGGAGAAAGCTGACTTTCAGAAGTTTAAGCTTCAAAGATGAGAAACATAGGCAAAAGTCATACATGAAAAGCTAGGGATTTAGTTATTCAGGGGCTGGGCAATGAATGCTGGGTGTCCCATCCCCGTATGATCTGGTCATATGTGTCAGATTCCAGGCATACAAGTCTTACAAGCCAGAGCTCAGATCAAGTGTTCAGATGACAGGGATGAAAAGCCCAACTCAGAGGGACTAGGCCATATTACTGTTAACCCACTACATAGCACAATGCCTGGGACATCCTTACTAAAGAAGGAAGGGAGGGAGGGAGGGAGGGAGGAAGGGATGGCGATCACAGTGAAGCCAGATAACAATACTGGAAGATCGGTAGTAAGATTAACATTGAAACAACCCAAATTCTAAAGGCAAGCAGATTCACTCAATGGCAACAGACCACAGAAGTAGAGGAACAGACCATCTCTAGTATCACATAGATAGATAGTAGCAGGACTGCAGAAAATCTGGAGACTATTTTAAAAATGGGACTGAATTTTGAGTGCAGTGTATATGTATGAGTGTATGTGAATCAAGATACTTCTTTCATATTAAATGCATGTTTTTTCTGAACTCACTGGCTTTCCCTTCTGTTGCATTACACTTTAATGTTCACTCTAGTGTTACATTTATTCCCAAGTGTATTCCAGGACTTCAGAAAGCAAATAGCACCTGCTGATGTATATAAACTTGTTAGACAATGGCTACCTAGATCCATGGTTCTTAAGTGGCAGAGGAAAGATAGGGATATTTTTATTGCTTCATAACAAATTAGTGACTTTTAAAAAATACTGATTTCTTAGCTCACAGTCCTGTAAATCAGAAGTCTGAATACAGTATAGCTGGGCTCTGCTAAGGACCTCACAAGGCTTAAATAAAGGCACTGGCACCCTGCCTGATGTGGCTCAGTGGATTGAGCACTGGCCTGTGAACCAAAGGGTCACTGGTTCAATTCCCAGTCAGGGAACATGACTGGGTCATGGGCCAGGTCCCCAACATGCAGTGCATGAGAGGCAACCACACATTGATGTTTCTCTCCCTCTTTCTCCTTCCCTTCCCCTCTCTCTAAAAAGTAAATAAATAAAATCTTTTTTTAAAAAAAGTTGCTGGCCAGGCTGCATTCTCATATGAAGCTAAGGGCCCTTTTCCTAGTCCATTCAGGTTGTTGGCAGAATTCAGTTCCCTGCAGCCATAGGACTAACGTATCTATTTCCTTATATCAACAAGGGGCCACTCTCAGTTCTTAGAGGCTACATTCCACACTTCATAGTAGAAGTTAGCTTTCTTTCAGGCAAGTCAGAATGCATTTCTCTGACTTCCTCTTCCCCACCAGCCAGAGAAAACTCTGCTATTAAAGGGCTCATGTGACTAGGTCAGATCTACCAGATAATCTCCCTATTTTAAAGTCAACTGAGTTGGGACTTTCATTACAACTGCAAAATCTCTTCACAGCAGCACCAAGATTCACGGTTGAACTGAATAACTAGAAGAAAGTGAGTACACTAGGGGCTAGAAAATCTTGGGGTTTATCTGGAAATTCTGCCTCCAATAACCCCCAATGTTGAGATGTACCCACTTAAAGAATACCATAAAAAATGGCCTTGGCCTGGTGGCACAGTTGGTTGGAGTGTCATCCCGTTCACCAAAAGGTTGTGGGTTCAATTTCCCATCAGGGCACATACCTAGGTTGTGGGTTCAGTCCTCAGTCAGGGCAAGTACAGGAGGCAACCAATGGATGTTCCTCTCTCACATTAATGTTTCACTCTCTCCCTTCCTCTCTTTCTAAAATAAACAAACATATCCTTGGATGAAAATTTTTTAAAAATTAAAGAATAACATAAAAAATTTTTAAAAAAATAATGAGTTGCTTTAGTTTTTTGTTGTTGTAATATTTAGACACTTCACTCATTAACATAGTTCAACTGGACAAGCTACTAATACTGGAGTTATCTCTAGGGAGATAACAAAAAAATAAAATAAAATTGCCCTGGCTGGTGTGGCTCAGTGGCTTGAGTATTGGCCTGAGAACCATAGGGTCACCAGTTCAATTCCCAGTCAGGGCACATGCCTAGGTTGTAGGCCAGGTTCCCTGTAGGGGGCACATGAGAGGCAACCACACATTGATGTTTCCCTTTCTTTCTCCCTCTGTTCCTCTATCTCTAAAAATAAAAAAAATATTAAAAAATAAAATAAAATAAAAGTGTGACCTCGGGCTTGAAGGGAACCAAAGTTTTACCACCTTGAAGCTGCCTTTTGTAATACTGATTTTAAGCCTGTTACTGAGAAACAAAACACTCAGAAAGAACTTTGCCCCCACCCCACCCCACCCCATTCCTGCCCAAGAGGTTCAGATAGAAAATTCTGCTTCAGGAAGGAGATCCTAGGATGCTGCCTTAGCCTAATTTGAATTAACTATACAGGAAGGCTTCAGGCAGGGGCCTATTAGCTAGTTACCCACTACGTCCCCTTGTTTCTGAGTTGCCTAGCAAGAATTTGCCTGCCATTTTTGTTCAGTTTTTCCTCAACTACCTCTAAATTGCCCAATCTCACTTTTGAAATCTAAGACCCTATTATCCCCCCTTTTCTTCTTTGTCCAAAATGTCATATACCTAATGTTGCTTCACTGCCTTTGGAATTTTCATGCATATGTGAATTCCCTATGTGCATGTATTATAATAAAATTGTATTTTCTTCTGTTAATCTGTCTCTGTTAGTTTGATTACTAGCCCAACTAGAAGAACTTAGAAGGTGGGAGGAAAAGTATTCATTTTTTTTAGCCTCCACAGGCTCAAATACTTACCACTAAATGCCAACTGTGAAAATTTGGGCAAGTAACTGAACTCTTCTAAACCTCAATTCCCATACTTATAAATGGTGAATAATTGTATTATTTTCCTCATACAGCATGAGTAGTAAGTGAAATAATATATGCAAAGTACTTAATACAATGTCTAGCACAAATTTAATTATAGCAATTATTTTATTATCATTTGATGATGTAAGAGATGTAAAACTATCTCAGAAAGTATAAAGAGCTATTCTAATGTAACATGTCACCAGAAGCACATAGAGAACATATCACTAGACTGGTACCCTATGCACAGGTAGACAGGTTTAGGGTATACATGTTTATCGCATATATATTTATTGTACAACCTTAATTGTGCACTTGAAATTCCCCTTTATCTTTCTCTCTGAATACATTCAGTATAAATATATCAGTATATGTTCATGTTCCCAGAATAAAAAACAAAAAGAGGACTGATAATCATCTTTAAACAGATTAAAGGTTTTATATGGACTTAGTAGCCAGAATTATAACTAGTGGATAGAACTGACAGAAATGCAGATTTGGGCTAAATACAATGAAGAACTTTGTTAGTATGTATTTATCAAAAAATTGACTGGGTAAATAGTAAGTTCCATACATCTGAGTGACCACTTAGGAGTCTGTAAAAGAAATTCATGCATCAGATATGAGGGTTGGACTACTAAGATTTTTCTTTTTTTGACCACAAAATATCTTTTATTTTTAACTTAACCTGTCAAATGGGCAGATACAAAGTATGGCAAATTTGATTAACACAATAAAATGTTATTAAAATTGAATAATTTATTGCTGATCTGAGGCTTGTCTTGTTTTACACTTAAGTAGAATTTACAGTTTCCTCAAACATCACATATAAATATTTAAAGAAATTAATAGTGAGTTATTCAATAAGGCAATCATCTTTTAAAATGTTGTATTTATTTTTATCCTCTCATCTCTTTCCCTAGGCAGCCTTTCTGTTAAGAATATATTTGTTTTTGTTTGTATATATTCCACATTCTGTGTATTATGCATATATTTTAAGTATATTTTATTGATTATGTTATTACAGTTGTCCCAATTTTTTCTCCCCTTTATGCCCCCTCTGCCCTGGACCCCCCAACCCTCCAGCATTCCCCCCACCTTAACTCATGTCCATGGGCCACACATATAAGTTCTTTGGCTTCTGTTTCCTATATGATTCTTAACCTCCCCCCATCTATTTTATGCCTACCAATTATGCTTCTTATTCCCTGTACCTTTCCCCCCATTCCCCCCTTCCCCTCCCCACTGATAACCCTCCATGTGATCTCCATTTCTCTGATTCTGTTCCTGTTCTAGGTGTTTGCTTAGTTTTTATTTTTGTTTTTTACATTCAGTTGTTGATAGTTATGAGTTTGTTGTCATTTTACTGTTCCTAGTTTTTGATCTTCTTCTATTTCTTAGATAAGTCCCTTTGACATTTCATATAGTAAGGGCTTGGTGATGACGAACTCCTTTAACTTGACCTTATCTGAGAAGCGCTTGATCTGCCCTTCCATTCTAAATGACAGCTTTGCTGGATAGAGCAATCTTGGATGTAGGTCCTTGCCTTTTATAACTTCAAATACTTCTTTCCAGCCCCTTCTTGCCTGCAAGGTTTCTTTGGAGAAATCAGGTGACAGTCTTATGGGAAGTTCTTTGTTGGTAACTGTTGTAACTATCATATATATATATATATATATATATATATATATATATATGCACCACAGAGAAAAATAAAAGATCTCTTCTCCAGCTTTAGACCTGGAATAATTTTTTGAAGCATAAAGTTCATCTCTTAGCTTCTCTGTCTTTAGATCAGGCCATGTACATTGGTTATTGTTTTGAAATTAAAAACAAAATTATGCTTAGTCCATATTATTAGAAGTGAACTTCAACCCTGGCCAGGTAGCTCAGTTGATTAGAGCACAGTCAACATAGCAAGGTTGTTGGTTCAATCCCCAGTCAGGGCACATACAAGAATCAACTAGTGAATGCATGGATAGATGGAACAACAAATTTCTCTCTCTCTTTCTCTCTCTCTCTCATCAATAACTTTTTTTAAAAAAAGGAGCAAACCGCTAATAGTATACTTTGTTTTTAGAAACTCCGCATTAGTCCACCATTTCACAGTTGCTTTGGAAAACATCATTATAATTCTCTGTGTTAGGCCTACAGTGCAGAAAATGACTTTTTACTTGGTAGACTAATATGAACACTGCAAGATTCACTTTGTGGGTATATTTTCCAAGTTCAGCTTCTTAGTGGCACTTATTAAACTGTTCCAGAAGCTAAAGTATGTTCCAGAAGCTAAGCTAAGCCACAGAAGTTAAGCAATAAGCCCAGGACTCATAGTCTTGCACGGTATTGGGAACCAATCTCAAGTCTTAAATGTATATAAGTCTACCTTATATATGATTGGTTATATATTTCCTTTTACTATTTTCCCCTTCTTTACAAAGTAATACATATTCACTGTAGAAAATTCAATCATTATATAAAGGTACAAATAAGGCACAAATCTCTTGCTATTATTTTTTTAAAGATTTTACTTATTTATTTTTAGAGAGAGGGGAAGGAAGGGAGAGAGAGAGGGAGAGAAAAATCAGTTGGTTGCCTCTCCCATGCCCCCATCTGGGGACCTTGCCTGCAACCCAGACATGTGCCCTGACCTGGAATCAAACTGGTGACCTTTCGGTTCACAGGCCACTGCCCAATCCACAGAGCCACACCAGCCAGGGCCTCTTGCTATTATTTTAATCAGCAACCAAAGACAATCATCATCAATGATTTGTGAACATTCTTCCAGAATTTTCTATGCTTATATATACATATAGATATGTAGGTAAATAATTTTACATAAAGTGGAATTATTCTACATGCAGTATTTTATAATTGTTTTCATTTAACATGTCATGAGCTCTTGTCATGTCAATGAATATAGGGACTGAACTCTTAATAACTTTTGGTTAGCAAATTATTCCTGCCTGCTAGTAACCCTTTCTTGAAAAAAAAACATCCATTACATAACTCCATTTGGTCCTAGTGAGGACGACAATCACAGTAGTATCTCCCCACATGGTTTGTGGCAGGAAATCAGCTGACCCAGGTCTGACAAATGAGAGTTCTCTATGCTCTTAGCTGGAGGGATTTCTAAAGACTAATTAACATCGTCCCTGTGATGCAATATATGAACACTGAGAGAGAGAAAGTCTCATGTCCTTTGGACTGAGATGTATTAAGTTATTATAAACTGAAGTTGCTTATAGTCTTCACTGACTACAAGACGGAAGAAGCAAAGTACAAAAAGAAGCAGAGATAAGCAAAGATGAGAGGTGGACAAGAACTGATAGTGTTAACATATCTTGGACCCTGGATTAAATACTAGACTATAGTCAGTGCTGCTATATGGCAACATATGCTTTCTTAAAAATCACTGCACTATGCAAAGTTGTTCAATAAAACCCACTGGGTTTATGGGGAAAATGGGGCTAAGAGTACACCATTTTAAAACTTTGTAAGTGATAGATACACAAAAACATACAAATCTAATAAAAATGGTAGCAGAGTTTTACACATATTAAATGGTTAAGAAGTACATAAATACTACAATAAATATAGCACTTTATTTTCAAAAGGACCTGAAATTTGCTTGTAGAAACAGGCATCAAAAGGATTGCTGCTTGTGAGTTGTTGCAACGTGATGGTAGGTAGGTTATCTGAAATCAAAGGGAAAGTTGTAACACTAGATGTGGATGGGTGTAACTCAAAACACACCCAATGAACTGAGGTAGGTAATAGATGTTTGCGGTGTGTATGTGTGCATATTTTGTGTATTCCTAAATGACTTAATTCAGCTGGACATAGTTTTCTGCTTTCACCTAGTGTTTCTAGCTAACAAAATTGCACATAAGCAAATGCAAAATTCACCTTATGCTCATACTACTCTCTAACATACTACAGTAATCACAAAGGAACAGGCAAGAGTTATAGCAGTCTGTATTTGGTAATGTGAGTGAATAAATTCTCTTTTCTTGTTTAAGATAATTTCAGTTACCTTTCTTCTAGAGTCCTGAACAGTAATGCATAGCTACTTAATATTCGATCATATGATAGTAACATTTAAAATTGCAGGGTGGCTTTTCTGTGTCTCTTAATACACTTGCAGACTATCATTCTCTATCAGCTCTTGTGTGCTCAGAAATTGAAATTTAATTTTAATATTAATATAAACAAACCCTCATTAACAAGATGAGGTATATCTGAAAAAGATATAAAGATTCCAAAGCCAAATAGAAATGATTTTTTATTTTTATTTTTGCTACTATTATCTGTAATACAACTGAACTTTCAGATAATTGATGGGTGATGATTTTTTATAGAATTTTATCTTGGCCCTGACAGTTTAGCCAGTTTCAAAATGTTTCTTGTGTACTTCAAAATCTACAAAAACTCTTAAGAGATTTCAATATTAAATCTTTTCATGTCAATGCTGTATCACAAATCACCTAACCCTATACATAAAAAGCCTACATGCATTACAGTGTCATCACTAATGTTGAGTGATTACCCTTGGGTTGGAGCAAAATGGTCCCAAGGATACTGCCAGTTTATATTTTTGTCAATAGAAGAAAGCAAGTACCCCATAAAGTTGTTCAATACTCTAGCTTTTGGAACTCCTAAGTAGAGTTTATACTATGGAGATAAGGAAGTATAACAAGTTTCCTTAAACCCACCTCAGTCTTAGACCTGTGTAGTTTTTAAAGTCATTGTGAACAAGCCCTGACCAACGTGGCTCAGTTGGTTGGGCATAGCCCAACAAAGCAAAAGGTCACTGGTTCAATTCCCTGATTCCCCGTTAGGACATATCCCTGGTTGCAGGAGGCAACCGATCAATATTTTTCTCCCTCTTTCTCCGTCCTTTCCCCTCTAAAAATAAGTAAATAGAATCTTTTAAAAAAAAAAAAAAAAAACCAGCCCTGGCTAGTGTGGCTCAGTGGATTGAGTGGATTAAAGGCCCACGAACCAAAGCATCATTGGTTTGACTCCCAGTCAGGGCACATGCCTGCGTTGCGGGCTAGGTCCCTAGTCAGGGAGTGATAGAGGAAATTAACATCAATCTTTCTCTAACTCTCTTTCTCCTTCCCTTCCCCTCTCTCTAAAAATAAATAAATAAAATCTTTTTTAAAAAGTCACTGTGAACGAGCCAGGTGGGCAAAGCTTTTATCTTCATTTTTAACTGTAAATATGATTCTGTGTTAAAACTGATTAACATAATCAGTATTTTCAGGCCTGGGGTACCCTGGAAAATACTATCCTATGGATCAAGAGTTGCCAAATTTTTCTGTAAAGAGCTTGAGTGTAATTATTTTAGGCTTCGTGGGACATACATAAACAAATAGGCCTGGGTGTGTCCCAATGAAACTTTATTTATCAAAACAGACAGCAAGACAGATTTGTCCAGTGTACAATAATTTGCCAACCCCCACTTTGAACCAATAGTTTTCATTTTCTATTTTTTATGGTAGTTCTAATACAGTTGTCCAAATGTTTCCCCCTTTGCCCTCCTCTGCCTAGCTCACCCCCCTGCTCCCACAGTCAATCCCCACACCATTGTTGTCCATGTCCTCCTACCTTTTGCAACAGCATGGATGGAACTGGAGAATATTATGTTATGTGTAATAAGGCAGTCAGTGAAAGACAAAGAACATATAATCTCACTTACAAGAGGAATCTAATGAACAAAATAAACTAACAAGTGAAATAGAACCAGAGACATGGAATCATTTTCTATTTTTTTAATAAAACCATGGGGATAGTCTCTGCAGGCTTAGATGGCCAAGCAGGCAGGGAACTGAACTATCCCTGATTCAACTAGAGAAGTTTTTATTTTTATGATATATGGACTGTGCATGAAATAGGTTTGATTAAAGGGTTCCATTCCTAATAAGGAGAAAAGCTTCAAAACCACTGCCTTGAACTAAACCTAAAACCTACTGCTTTAAAACTCAAGCACAGATGTTTCAGGCAAAACAAACACATCTTTTCATATCTTTTCACATCTGTAATAAGGATGATAGTTATATAATGTTATTAACCAATGTTACCCCAATAAATTTAATTTTTTTTAAAAGTTGTTAAGTGGTACATATGTGTTTTAATGCTCTCAGAAAAGTTCACTTTCTTGCACCATTGATCAAAGCACTTAAATAGACAACTTTAATAACTCTAAAAATGTTATCAGTTTTTCATTCCTATTCTATTTTGACTTTTTCTAAGTATAATGTTTAAGGTACCTTAAATGGTCCAAGAGAGGTGGTATAGTATACTGAAAAAAGCACCAAATTAGGATTCTGTATTTGTCTTCATTGCTAGATCGAGAGCTCCTAAAAACAGGAACTAAGTTTTCTTCTTCATGGTTGAATTGTCCTTAGTACCTAGAATAGTACATGATAACAAAGTTTAAATTTTAAGGCAAACAAATTTACTATTAGATAACTAGCAAGAAAATAAATTCAGGTAGTTTATTTACTTATATCTTTCCATAATTCTTAAGGAAAAAAAATCATCTTTCTTGGTGAGCAACAAAATAAAGTCAGTACTTTGAAATATATTTTTGTCTCTAAGAAATTAACATATTTAAAACACATAAAAACTAACAATTACTGGATTGTGACAAAAGTCATATACTAATGATGTTCTATAAATCCCTTGCCAGTAATTCTGAAATCCAAAATGCTCTGAAAACCAAAAATTTTTGTTTTGTATTTTTAGTAACTTATTTGATAGTCAAATTGATCTAACCTAAATTTATTTGGCAGTAGTATCTGACCTAAATTGAATGAAGCTGTTTACTGGTATTTATTTACCCTGTATGAATAATCATATGGTTTGCTAAAAGAAATATTACCATATTTAAATATGCAGTGTTTTCCCTAAACTGGCTGGAGTATTACAGTATACATACAGCACGTGGCATTTGGTTTCACACAAGTCTGCCAGGCAACACCAGGTATTTTCCTGCTTGCTTTACAAAGAAGAATCTAGAGTCCTATTCCAACCTTTCTGAGGCCATGCTCCTGGTCGCAATCCAATCTTTTCTGCTGCCATCTTGAGCAATACTTGAGGCTGTCCAAACAACTCAGAGAGCCTTTCTGTCATGTCAATGGGAAAAATAAACATACTTCACAATGATATAGAAAGTTCATGTTATCACTTTGTCAATGATCCCTTGTTTAAGAAAGAGCATCTTAGTCTTTATACTGGACATTCGGCACCGAAGGATCATAATTTCGCTAATTGGTCTTAGCCTTGCAAGTGTATCTATCTGCTCAACATAGAGTATTTACCATTTGACTGATGCACATCTTGGCCAGGATGTAAGAATTTCTCTCACATTAAGTGTGGGCAGCAATGGATAGTTGTAGAGAGAAAAAGAAATACCCGGAGGCCTTAATCGGCTCAGCTCCAGCAATAAATCCCTTGTTACTCCACGGAACTGGCACACTCTCCACGAATCTTTCATGGACCCCACCCTGTGGCCTACAGAACCATATCTAGGGATCTCAATTAAAGATCTTCTAGTAAATAGGGCGCGCTATTCCTGCAACGCTAGCGGTAGTGGACCTGCCTATGCCCTAGGGTGGGCTATTCCGGGCTTGGATAAATTAGATAAGAAGATGTGAATGCAAACCACAATGCCAACGTTTCCCGAGAGCATTTCTTCTTAAGAAAAAAAAAAGCAGACTCGAAAATGCCTGTCAGGAACAGCAGAGGTAGTGGGTAAGACGCTCTACCAGACCCCCACCTACGTCCGGCAAGATCCCTCTTGGGCCGGGTACCGGGCGGCTCCAGCGCAGGTTCTAAACTCCTCCCCTCTGGATCTCATCCCGACCCTTACCGGCTACTTCCGGCCCTCGTGAACGCCCTCAACGCGCTTGCGCCGTTTTGATAGGCTTCTTGGGCCGAAGAAATCCGAGCTCTGCCTCTTTGGAACCGCCCCCGCCTGCCCTTCGCCCCGCCCGCTCTTTAGCGGCCCCCGCCCGAAATCTCGCGAGGGTAGGTGCGCGTCAGTATTTTACGAGCAACTAGCTCTTGCAGCTGCTGTAATTGCTGCTGCGGGAGAAAGTGGACTGTCTCTAGTCTGCGAGCCCGCCCTCCCGCGTTGAGGAGAGCCACCGCCTCTTTTCTTGTTCTCCTCTTACACCTATTGCCGGGAGCGGCGACAGCAACAGTCCCTGGGTCAGCGCCGTCTCATCTCATCAGACGGCCGCTTTGCCGGTCATTCCCGCAGCCGAGCAGCTGACGGCGCCCCCCTGCTCCTAACCGGCTCCTCTCTCCAGACCGTCTGTTCCCTCCTCATCCTCGTGCGGGACCCATCTCCCCACAGTATCGCCTGGGCGGAGGACGACGAGCAGGAGACGAGAGTCACCCTCTCAGGCGACGTCGGCCCCCTCACCCGCGGGTGTGTCCTATAAATGGCGTCGGAAAGCGACACGGAGGAATTCTTTGATGCCCCCGAAGATGTACACCTAGGAAGCGGCTTCCCTGCAGGGTAAGTAGCTATGGCCCAGAAGCCGGGCGCCCTGATCCCCCGGCTTCCCCCGTGCCTTTCCCTTCCACCCCTCGCAGGTCCCGCTGTGTCCGCCACCGCTGCTCCTCAGCCTCGGGCACTTCAGAGTGAGTCGGGGGATGGGGGATCGCCCACCTGGGGTAAACCTCCTCTTTCCCTTGCGAAAGGCCCCTGGGGCTCTCTCGGAGCTCTCTCGGAACCCCTTTCTCTTCTTGCCCAGCTTTCTGCGAGGTGGGACAGCTGACGTGCCTTAGAGTCGGCGGTTTGTGTTTGTGGGGTTCAGCGCTTACCTTTGAAACATCCGTTTTGGCCTTGGGGACCATAGATTAAAGGAGCAGTAACAGGAGAAATTGCCTTTCCCATTTTTTTCTTTCTTTTGCCGCTAACTTACCTTTTCATTTTAGAGGTAGTTGTAACTCTCCCGATTTTCCGTCCCCTTTTCCTTGCACAGAAATAAAAGGAGCGACGGAAAGGGTTAGGTGTTTACTTAGGAAAGTCCTCTGTCTGATGTACTCTAGATCAACAGTATTTTTTATTAAATTACCACCTTACCGTGAGGCAAAGGAAATCGAAGGTCCTTTACCAATAGGGAGAATGCCGTTTTCGACGGTATCCGCACATAAATGTACACAACCGACTACAGAGATAGAAACAAGTGCTGAGTAATCTGGTGGTTGGAAGGAGAGCCACAGCTTTGTGCTCTTTATCTAATTCTGCAAGATGTTTTAGTAGTGATTAATATGAGAGATTCTGAGTAGGAAGTACAGTAGTTGGACTGCTTCCCTTGACTGAGACTTCTATTTACCCATTCCTCCACTATTCAAAGTTGGAATAATGTTTATAGCGATCTTGCCGAACTCTTCCACGGACTTGTGCGGGGCTAGAGGCAGTAAAGTATATTTTCATGCTGTGAGAACTTGAGAATTGGCAAAATGTGTATGTTAATGTAAGGCACTAATATGGTTTCAGTAGCCAATTACCATCAATTTTCAAGCTTACCCCTTAGAAGAAAGACCTTGTTTGATGCAAATAAAGTTACCTGTACGTTCTAGAAGTCGTTCTAAAACCTAATATATATTACCCAAAAATTACAGCAACAAAGTCAAAGAAATGTACATTATATTACAAAAATTAACAGCAACAAAATCAAAGAAATTTATGTAGATAAATCTCTGATGTGTATGTTTCCACCAACCTTTTTCATTTTACTATTAGGAGATTTTAGGGTGACAGTGGCCAATCATGAGATTCCACCAAATCTCCTTTGAATTCAATACCTGAAACAAGTTCATAGCTAGGTGGTAGGGGATAGAAAATCCATTTGGATTTCCAAGTACATTGAATCTCTTTGAAATTAAAATTTATTTTGTTTTTTTTCCCCTCGAGGTAATGAACTGTCAGTTCAGCTTAAGTGAGAGACCAATTAAAGTAATAAAGGATTAGTAAAAGTAATCCTTTATTACATGTGTGTGGAGGAGGGGATAGGGAAATCAAAATTGATGTATGGGATTGTAATCAATTTAGACCTATGTGAATAGCATTCTTTTTTAAAAAGATTTTATTTATTCATTTTTAGAGAGAGGGAAAGGGAGGGAGGAAGCGAGGGAGAGAAACAACAATGTGTGATTGCCTCTCACTTGCCCCACCCTGGGGACCTGGCCCGCAACCCAGGCATGTGCCCCGACTGGAAATCAAACCAGCGACCCTTTGGTTTGCAGTCCCGTGCTCAATCCACTGAGCCACACCAGCCAGGGCGAATAGTGTTCTTTTTTTAACGAATAAAGCAAATTTGAAGGACAGTCATATCAGGACCTGTGTAAACTGCCAAGCCCAGCACCAAGCATGGAGAAAGAACTCAAATATTCATTCCCTTCTCCTTCCTTTCTTGGAATTAGCAAAATTAACTTCATACAGTGCTTACTTTGGGAGGAAGTGTGCAGAACTCAAAGCTATTTAACTTATCTACACCAAATGGGTCATTTTGATATAATTAATAGTCATTTCTTCCCTCATGGTACAATATAGCTTCTCAAGCTCTTTGATCCCTTGATGCTACTAGGGAAAGGTAAAAAACAATTTTTCTTCGGACCTAGTATTCTCATGTTAACTCTAGCCCGCCCAAATGTTTAGCTTGTTCAGCCCTGTGGAAAAAACTACTGTGTCAGTCTAAATTGCAAGGCTTCATCCTGTAATAGTCAGGGGATTTGGAAGGGAATTAGCCTCACCTGGAGAACTGAATCTGAAAAGAACTAGCTGTACTGGGAAGACAGCAAAAGGTTGGCATAATTAACATATCCTCTATCTTTTGTGACAAGTTTTGTCGTTTGCATAAGGTACTGTGAGGAGACTTGGCTGGGTAACTAACAACCTAGAAATGCAGTGAGAAGTCTTGATTTGTGGAAACAGATGGTGTCACTAGATATCCGGCCATCAGAAATATCCTCTGTCCTTTAATGTGAACTAGAGTAGCAAACCATTCAAACTCTGAGAGGTTATCAGACTGAGTTTGGGTACTTTAAAAAACGTTTCTTGCTATTGTACATTCTAGAATACACAGATCATTTCACCAGATTTGTAGTAAACTGGGTAGGCAGTTAAGAGTTACCTCATTTTTGTTCATCGGTGGAATCCAAATGCACAATCCATTTCCTAATATTGATTTCTTCTATTTCCCCTCCAATGGTGTCTTCAGCTTTATTCTACTCTTTGAAAGCAAAATTAATAAGTTAAAACTCATCTCATTTTTTTATAGGAAGGCTTCTGACTCCAATGCAATCTACTTTTCCACAGTGGCAGATCATGTCCACTTGACCAGCTTTGCAATGTGTACCACATTTATAATGCTTTATTTTGATAATATTTTATATCAGGTTTCCTTATTCTTATCTACATATTTGAGAATCCTTAGGATCAAAGAGTTTAAGTGACAGCTGGGATTTGAAACCAATTCTTTAGACTCCTACTTTAAGAGTTTTTGTAATACATCATAGCAGCCCTACACTATGTGTGTAGAGAGTATCCTCTTCTAAGAGGTCTGGAGTAAAATGCTTTAGGACCAACTTCCTGAATTGAACTAATGCATCTATTTAAAACAAGCAGCCCAAACTTTTCAGTTTTCTTGGCTAGAAGTTCTCACTTTCTCTTTCAGGAAAGTGTGTTTTGTTTCAGTCAGATAGGAATTTTATAAGATCATACCGTGCTATAGTTAGAAGGGATGTCTAGTTAAACTCCTTCACATAAAGTGTGAAAACCAAATCCTGGAGAGGGAAAGTGACTTGTCCAAGGTACCACAGCAAATCAGTAGCAGAGTTAGAACTAGAATCCCAGATTAGTATCACAGTCTAGCATTTTTTCTGCTACCATGCTGTCTTTTGATGAAGCAGGAAGGGGAGGAGGAAGTGTGCTATAGTAGAAAAAAGCCCTGGACTATATGAGTCATTTCATTTCCTCATCTTTAAATTGAGGAGATTCTGAGAACCCTTCCAACTCTAAAAGTCTCATTGTATGGAGGTTTAATAGTGTGCTTTTATTGATAAGCTTTTGTTCTTTGGAAATTTTTCCATGGTCTTTTTGTTTTGTTTTGTTTTTTTAGTTGAACAGACTTGATGGTATTGGTACATGATTCAAGACCCATAGATTTCAAATTAAATATTTACTGGGTAAATTATATACGAGATGAATGTTTCTGCTAATTTGTGGGTTATACATATGCATATTAAAGGCTGGCACTGAGAACATGTTACAAAATAAATGTGACATTTTTAGCATTCTTTATTTTTTTTTTAAATTTTCATGGCAACCAAAATATTTTTTGAGGTGTTGGAAGGAAGAATAGAGTGCTAACATTTTTAAAGTAGAAAGAGGCCAAAGATCATTTAGCTCATCCCTCCCATTTAACTGAAAGCAATCTAGGCTCAGAGAAGGGAAGTAATATGTTGCTGATCAGTGGCAGACTAGGAACTAGAACCCCAGTCTCCTGATTGTTCATTTCTTCCATGCAGCCTTGTCTGTGGAAGGAGGGAAAGTGTTGCTGGATATCCCTGCCCTACATCTCTGACATTTACCCTCTTAGAAGGCCTCTTAAGATGGTCTACCCTCATGGACAGTGATTCTGTTTTTTTCAGGCCTTGCTGTCAGAAGACACTGACTGTTCAAAGATTCTAAATTTTCTCCAGGTCAGGATGAGCAAAGATTGCAGGAGAGTTGATCTAAGAACAATTGTGGTTACCTATTTTATTTTTAGCAGTGTAGTTAGTGTCAACTGCAATCTATCTTTGTAGATTGGAATAATGGCAAAATCTTGATTTTTAAGCCCTGAGTACCGAGGTCAAACCATCCTGAAGAATTCATCCTAAAAAAAAAAAAAAAAAAGAAAAGCTGCCTTTGTGAAAACTCAGCTTCTGATCAGAAACATTTCTCCCTGAATTGAAAATTGATGCAAGTTTCACTCAAAATATTTGTGTGATAAGGGTTATTTGTGGAAAGATTCCTTTAAAAATGGCTGTTCGTGGGTTGGCATTTAATCATAGATTATATTTGATTGCTGTTGGCTTTGTGGGTTGATAGGAATATATTTGTAAATGCTGTTTTATCACACCCATGTAACATCATATTTATTGAAGTGGGGAGAACCTACATATTAACTAGTAAATTTAACTTACAAATTTAGTGGCCTCCAATTGTCAATTGGTGACTTACAGAGGTAGGACAGTGGCAGTAGTATGGCAGTTTGGGGGCTCACTTTGTATCTGTACAAAGTCCTGTAAACTGAAAAATTTATTTTGTTCTTGTGGTAACCGATTGCATAAACGGGGGTAATAAATTTTTATTTAAACGTTAAAAATCTAGGTAGATGTAAGATGTTAACAGTTCAGTGGTGGTCCTGCAGATGAAAAAATAATTTCCAGTTGTTGATATTTGAGACTTAGTTCGTAATAGTTCGTAACGTGTACATTACACAACAATCCATGTGTTCTCTTCAATTCACTATTTAACTTTGACAAAGTCAGGTGGATTTGCCAAGGAAGCCCATTGATGAGGCTGTTTGTTTCCTCATACTCTGCCTGCAATTCTAGTAATTACTTTCTGGGTTAGTATGGGTGGAGGAAAGGGGGTGATGATGAGGGTGGTAGTGATGGATGGAGGTGATGGATAGGGGTGGAGGTGGTAAAGGTAGCCCTATAGACTGTATAGAGAGTGGGTTATAAGGCTGCTCCCTGGGACATGGATAACTGAGATGCAACAAATCTCACCACTTAGTATTATTTTAAATATGTACCTACATAGTGTGAATTAAATCTTTTATTTTTACATTTTATTTTTATTCTCCAACACTGTGCTACGGAAAATATTTTTAAAGTATTTTCTTTTGCTATGTGAAAAGTTTCCTTCTCATTTTCTAAATAATAAAGGCTGGTTTTTCAAAAATAAATAAATCAATAGCCCTTTCTGTAAGAGATTAATAATGGCCCAAAGAAATACTTCAAACAAAACTTAAAGTAATAAAAAATTGTTGGTGCTTTATAATGTCCTTCTGATATTTAACTTGAATTGATAATTAACATTTGTTTTCTACCCAGAGCTAAGCTATTTACTACCAACTTTCCTAAGCTCTGTTCCCCTCTCTAACTGTTGGATGTTATTCTGCTGACCAGCTAAACCTTTAATTGGGTGCTTTCCTTACTTTTCAGAGCAGAGCCCTATTTATTCTCTTATTTCAGACTGAGCAGTCTTTGTGTTAGTCTGTCATCTCATGATTCAAAATTGAGGAGAAAGCACATAAGACATAATGTGGGTCTCAGGCTTGATGGCAACCCCAATGTTTTTCCCCAGTCAGTATACAAATTTATCTTGGTTACTATAGCAACCATCCTATCAGTTATTCTTCTAGCTCTTTAGCCTTCTCTCAGATATTAGGATTACCATATAATCAGGTTCTGCAAAAGCTCTTCAGGTCTTAGAATTTTATTACCAGCTGCAGCTGTTTGGCAGTTTACAGTTTGGCATTCCATCAGGATCCATTGGTTTCTGGTCCACGAAGCCTTTCTGTCTCCAAACATTTTAAAACATACAGAATTTAACAAGGACACATTTAGGCAACACTTTTCTCATACTAATTTTCTCAGTTCCACTGTTACTCATTGTCTTGAAGATTGAATGTATTGCATCACTGGCTTTCAATGTCTGTCCCTTTGTAATATCTAGAATAAATTTAAAGATCAAGAGTGACCATTTAAGAAATGTATTTGCAGATGTGATTTAGATTCTGGATCATCACTAACTACCTGAAGTGACTTAAAAGCACCTTGATTCCTCAGCAACCACAAAATAAATAATCTGGCTTCTAACAAAAATGATTTATGTAGGTTGTAGAAAGAATATTTGTCCTTATAGATTAATTCATTCTAATTTGGGAAAACTGTTTAGAAATTTAATAGGAAAGTTTTTTAGCCTTTGAATAAACAGGAAGAGAAAAATGAAGACTGAATAGTTATATGGATCTTTATTGTGTCTTTTTGTTTCCTTAACAAATACTTCCTTTTATCTCTTAAAAACTTGAGAATTCATATAGTTAAAATAGTTTTAAATTATAAATGTTTAGATGTCTTGCTAAAAAAGGCTGTTGAAGAAATAGGATATATTAGTTTATATATTAGTGTTTGTGTTAGTGTTTCTTTTGGGCACTCATGCTTGTTAATTTTCTGTGGTGTAGTAATACCTTCTAAATATGCATGATTAATCTCTTCAGTTAACTAAATTGGGGGTGGTTAATCTGCTAGTGATTGAGCCGATATTGGTATCTATTTTTCTACATAACAATAAGTAATATATTTTTTAAAATCAGTAAATTTTAGTTTTAGGACATTGTGTATGCTTTTCCAAAAATGGTATCTTTCCAAATTAGAAGATTATGTAGTAAATTGTAACTTTGCAAAATGATTAAATTAAATCTTCCTGGCTTGAATTTGTATTGAAATTGTGGTTTAACTGATTTTATTGTAATACTAGTATATCCTATTCATACTGTGGTTAAATTCTGGTAATGCCCCAAGGAGAACTTTATCTTAATTGCACAAGTAGACTTATAAGCAGAAAAAGTTTTACTTTTTTCCACAGGGCCCTAATCCTTAAAATTCTAAAAAGGAAGGGGAGGGGGGCGGAAGAAAGATAAAATGTTTTTAAAAAAGAAAAGAAAGGCTAAGGGTAAAGCACAAAATTTTTGGAAACTTCTCACAGAAAACTTTAACAGTATTTCCAGTAGGCAGTTTGTAACAGAGCAAACCATATCTGTAATATCTACTTGACCACTAGTAATTGTAATAGACTATTCCAGTACCAACTCATTGAACCATGGACATTCTTATGAGCCACAGGTCAAGCTTTCTAGAGAACCAATAAATAGAATGTAGAGCTTTATTCAAAGTCTCTCAGAAGCAGGCATCCTGGTTATTAAGTAGGCTAAAGAGAAGAGGTGGGAGTGTTCTTTCTGGCATTGCTCGTGAACTGGAAAGACTAGCCACGGATGATTTAATATCCATAGTCCTCCTTTAAGTTTGTTGTTGAAAGTTTTTATTTAAATTTGAAGACAGAGGGAATCATTTTTCTGGTTATTAGCAGTAGTATTAACAATTTGTATGTTTTTTAAAAAGCTCTGTTTTAAAATATGCTTTCTCTACTCCTATCAAATTGATAATAGCCGGTGGTTTGAACATTTTCTCCAGCCCCATTTCCACCCCATTCACCTGCAGCTTTCTCCTTCCTAGTTTATACAGTATCATTAGTGCAGAGATTTTCTAGCATAACTTGTCCCTTACAACTGAGAAGGGACATTGAAATAATGGATGAAATAAAATGGGTGTGTCTTTGGGAAAGAGTGAGGGAAAGATCCATTAAATTGAATATGAGCGATGCCTTGGTAAGTGGGATTGGTTAGTATCACAGGTGGGGGGTAGGTTATTGGGTTAGTGAAAGATAGTTGAACAGAATGAATAGATAGCTTGATAAAACTAGTACCTTTGTTGAGTGAAAGTGTGTAGTTTTGTCAATATTTTGGAATTGGTATTTTATCTTTATTGAATTGACTTTAGAGATTAAGACTAATGACTGAGATCAGCCCTTTTTTACTATCCCTGTTTTGTCCCAGATCATAGCTCTTGCTTGGTGACTTTCATTTACTTTTGCCTTATTTCCGAGCATAAAAATGTGCACAGTTGATGTGTAACAGTGACAAAAAAGGTTTAAGTGGCAAGTAGGCAGGCATGCTCCCATGTTCCCTACTCCTCACACTTCTACTTTGAACTTCTGGTTCTTTCATAGCTCCACCCCACCCCCCTTCCTATAAGAGTGAAGAGGGAGGAAATGGAAAGGGGCTGAGTCAAGGACAGTGGTTTGGATTCATGTTTATGGGACCTTTGTAACTTGGGGACATTCTGTACAAAGTAAACATTAAATGTTAACAGTGAAGCCTTGGGAAGTGTTGCCAGTTATCCTGAAGTCATCTCAGTTCCTTGTTACCAGCATTTTTCCCAGGGATTAATCTGTTCACAATAAGAAACTATTATAGTCTTACATGTTGTTACATGGTAAGGAATTATAATGCCATAACTGTCAGCTAATGTTAGCCTTTAGTTTTCTAAGAACTTTTATTCACATTATCTCTTCTGATTATTCTGTAGTTCTGTGAGATAGAAGGACAATTTTTGTGAAATAGGTAGGGCAACTATTATCCTAATTTTACAAATAAGAAAAGTTAGGGTGGATAAGGGACAGCCAGCAAAAGTGGAACTTCACTAATTTGTGGTGATTAGATCATGGTTTTGAATGGAGATGTAAAATTTTAGGTTCTTCCCTACTTTGCTTTTGTAAACTATAAACCTTTCTGATGCTACATCTTAAATATGAATTATTAGAATGATGAGTCCAGCTCTTCTTCCATTTAGAAGTGTATAATTTACTGTTTAAAATAATAAAAGCGATATTTTATGCTCTTTTTAAGCTTTGACAGAATTGATTATGTTATGGTAGTTAGGTCAGAAAATGACCTTGCTACTTAAAGTGCTGGAATCCCAGACACTGCTAAGCATTCAAAGATACGTTCTTTGTTCCTAAGGGAAAACTCCTCAAGATGTGAGCCACTACTGGTTTGGGCTTCTGTGCTTCTCAGAAAGGCTTGATCCCAGATTTTTGTTTTCTGTTATTGTTTTGTAGATAGTTGTCATTTGTTTACTTAGGCCACAGTGTTTGGTTTTTTAGTTTTGGGGGGGTTGGTATAACTCTGATTCATATTTTGGCTACAAGCCACTAATTGGAAACACAATGTTTCTCCCCTCCCAGAGGTGTCTTCTAGCAGTCATAATAAGTGCATGTGGTAGTTATTAATATTTTCCACCTAATCAATCCTCTGTAGACTGTTAAATAGGGAAAATGCATTTCTACTAGCTAGGTATTTAGAAAAATTACATTATCAGTAATTACTATTTAAGACTTAAATAAGATTGAAAATAATCTTTTTTTAAAGATGTTATTTATTTATTTTTAGAAAGGGGAAGGGAAGGAGAAAGAGAAACATCAATATGTTCTTGCCTCTTGCGTACCTGCCACCGGGGACCTGGCCCGCAACCCAGGCATGTGCCCTAGGCTGGGAATTGAACCTGCAACCCTTTGGTTCACATGCTGGCACTCAGTCCACTGAGCCACACCAGCCACTGAATAATCTTTTTTTTAATTTTTTAAATTTATTTATCTTTAGAGGGGAAGGGAAGGAGAGAGGGAGAGAAATATCAATGTGTGGTTGCCTCTCATGCGTCCCCTGCCGGGAACTGGCCTGCAACCCAGGCATGTGCCCTAACTGAGAATCGAACCGTGATCCTTTGGTTTGCAGGCCCACGCTCAATCCACTGAGCTACACCAGCCAGGGCTGAATAATCTTTTTTATAATAAATAAAAAATATGGCCTACCAAATGTTTTATGTAGGTAAGCATTCTAAGTAATTTGAGATTTTTCTAAAATATTTATCAAATCTTATAATACTTATTTTATTAAAGAATACATAACTAGAAATTCAAATACATACATAAAGCATATAATAGAATTTATAAAATAAAGTGCTTAATATTAAATCTTACTAAAATATGTTCAATTTTCTATTATTGATGATATTGAGGGGGAAACATGAATAATTAAAAGCAACCAGTTATACCAAAACCTCAATTCATTCATTAGTTCACAACTACCTTTCTCATCAAACCTTTTATTAGATAACAGTGAGAAAAACTTACAGTTTAAATTAATAAATGGTTTGCTTTGATTTTTTTTCTTTCTCTGCCCATGTTTACTGCTGAGCAGTGAACTCAGAAGGGGAAAATTAAAGAATCTCAAAATATGCATAATCAGGTCATTGATAATAGAATTGATTTATTTAAATGTTTTAAGAAGAGGGGTCTTGACAAGTTCTTTAGAGCTCTAATTTTTGTATAAGGTGACCTATATAAAGTTATTGGCATTTACTTTTTTAAAAAGATTTTATTTATTCATTTTTAGACAGAGGGGAAGGGAGGGAGAAAGAGAAGGAGAGAAACATCATGTGAGACAGAGATGTCTATCGATTTGGCTGCATCTGGCCCACACCCCAACCAGTGACCTAACTCACAACCCAGGCATGTGCCCAGACCAGGAATCTACCTGCAATCTTTCACTTTGTGAAGTGCCACCCAGCCAACTGAACCATTCCGCTCAGGGCCTGGCATTTACTTTTTAAGATTAGTACACCATTGGATGTTTTAGATAACTTACAAAATCATATTAGCACATTAAGTTTTATAACACCAGCTTGTAGCCTGACATCTTGTTTGTTTACTTTTCATAAAGTTACAAAATGCCCTGGCTGGTGTGGCTCAGTGGATTGAGCGCCAGCCTGCGAACCAAAGGGTTGCCGGTTCGATTCCCAGTCAGGGCACATGCCTGGGTTGCAGGCCAGGTCCCCAGTGGGGGGCACGTGAGAGACAACTACACATTGATGTTTCTCTCCCTCTCTTTCTCCTTCCCTTCCCCTCTGTCTAAAAATAAATAAAATTAAAAAAATAAAAATAAAAATAAAGTGGTTTAGCATGATAGTATTAGTATTGACTTCCAAAGACAGTCAGTCATAAATTTAGTTATCTGTTGCCTTTGTGATTTTATTATAAATCACTTTAAATCAGCCCTGACTGGTGTGGCTCTGTGGTTTGGGTGTCATCCCACAGACTAAAAGGTCCGAATTCAATTCCTAGTCAAAGCACAAGCCTGGATTGTGGGCCAGGTCCCTGGTTGGGGGTGTGTGAGAGGCAACCAATTGATGTCTCTCTCTCACAACGATGTTTCTTTCCCTATCTCCCCCCATTCTCCTCTCTCTAAAAATAAATAAATGAAAGTTAAAAAAAAGAAATTACTTTAAATCATTAATAGATATGACTCTTCTGTACCCCATGTTGACAAATTAGAACATCGTGATACAGGCACCCTACCTTGGAGTTCCTGTTTTAATGCAGGTATTTTTCTAATGGTTGTAGATGTAAAAAGTAGAATGATTTTAATTTAGAATTTTTTTGTAGGCTCAGGGACCTGATATATTTTGTTATTTTTTAAATAAGTAGATTATCAAGCTGGGGTTTTGGTTGTTTTTTGTTTTTGTTTTTTTTTTTCCAGGAATATGGCATAAAACTAAATGAATTATGTAAATTGGTTTTGAAAATTCAGGTTGTCATTTTAGACAAGATAGTTGTTTACAGGTCAACTTTACGTTTGTAATTTATATGAGGCTAGATTTATATTTTACTGTAAAATTTCCTTTGAGTTCAATATAGATCATTTATTTTAAAATATTTCCACAAAACCTACTTACAAAAAACATAGCACCATTGTGTAAAATTTCTTTACCATCTATTTCTATTAATGTAATTTATAAAATACTTATTAGTTATTTTAGGTATATTCTACTTCTTGGCATTCATAGCATTTAAAACTTAAAATTGTCTTTCAGCCCTGGCTGATGTGGCTCAGTGGATTGAGCGCCAGCCTGCGAACCAAAGGATCACTGGTTCAATCCCCAGTCAGGGCACATGTCTGGGTTGCAGGCCAGGTCCCCATTATGGGTGTGTGCGAGAGGCAACCACACATGGATGTTTCTCTCCCTCTCCTCTCTCCCTTCCCCTCTCTAAAAATAAGTAAATAAAATCTTTTTTAAAAAATAAATAAAATTGCCTTTGAAATGATAATAAAAGTAGTAATTCACATCTTGACTTAATTCCCTATTAGGATAACTGTCATGTCCTGCTCAGTGTGGCTCAGTTGGTTGGGCATCACCCCACAAAGTGAAAGGTCACAGGTTTATTCCTCATCAGGGCACGTGCCTGGATTGCTGGTTCAGTCCCAGTTGGAGTGCAAACAAAAAAGAACTGATCGATATTTCTCTCTCACGTTGATGTTTCTCTGCCTCTCTTTCTCCCACCTTTCCCCTCTCTCTGAAAATAAATAAAATCTTTTAAAAAGACAACTGTCATAACTATATTCTTGGCGTTTTGTTAATCTTGTTAATAAACCAGTATTGCCATATATCTAGGGAAGTTTGAGCAGTTCCTACTTTTTGAGTGCCCAGTTAAAACATGACATTTTTTAAAAGATTTTATTTATTTGTTTTTAAAGAGAAGGGAAGGGAGGGAGAAAGAGAGGGAGAGAAACATCATTGTGTGGTTGCCTCTGATGTGCCCCCTACTGGAGACCTCACCCACAACCCAGGCATGTGCCCTGACTGGGGATTGAACCGGCAACCCTTTGGTTCACAGGCTGGCGCTCAATCCACTGAGCCACATCAGCCAGGGCTATATTGATTTTTTTTTAAATATTTTATTTATTTATTTTTTTTAGAGAGAGCGGAAGAGGGGAGAAAGAGAGGGAGAGAAACATCCATCGGTTACTTCTTGCACTCCGCCAGCCAGGGACTTAGCCCGTGACCCAGGCGTTTGCCCTGACCAGAACTGAACCAGCAGCCTTTCAGTTTTCAGGCTGGTGCTTAACTCGCTCAGCCACATCAGCCAGAGCTAAAACATAACATTTTAGGTTGTAGTAGGAAAATAAGACTCGCTTATGATTGCTTAGCACTTATTTTTTTCCTGCTCTTCCTAGATTGTTCAGGTTTAGCTGGGATTGTGACTTTGGTAGTAGCCAACTTAAATAGGGCCATGAAAATGGGTGTTGTACTGTCATCAATGATTTGAGTTTGAAAGGCCAGCAGATTATTTTCTCTTGCATTTTGTTTCTTTGAGTACTGTTATTAGATTGAAGGTGCTGCTTGACTCCCAATCTTCTATGTGGGTGTTCTTTGCTTAGCATATAATCTACAAAATTTGTGACTGTAATTTGAGATTGTAATTAATTAATAAAATCAGTATATACATTTCAGTTCCATCAAATAGTGCAGGATACCAAAATTTTAAATCTATGCACTTAGAGCAAGATTGTAAAGTAAAACAGTATCTTGTTCGCCAAATTTGAACTTTTTAAAATTTTTGTTCTACTTTGGATTTGCTTTTGTTTTTGCTGTTTACCGACCTGCCCTAAGTGGTGGGAAAAATCCTCATGTCAGTGTTTGTGAGCACCAGAACCCTTCCAATTGCTAATTTAGACTTAGCACTTTTAAATTGGTATTAGTTTGCCATCAGATCTTCCTATTTCAGCTAGCTGGGCTTTACAAAGCAAAACCCTTTAATTACCTGCTTGCTTTAATGACTGGCCTTATCTGCTCATATCCTGTTTACCTCAAGGACCTTAGAATCACAGCACCTTCATTGTACAGGCATGGTGTTTTTTCCTCTGCTTGATTCAGTTCCTTGAGGTACTGCTTAAGCTCATGTTACTTTTATATTTTCCTGATGGCAAAGGCAAAAAGAGGGGGTTAAAAACAAAATCAGGCCATAGGGTAATTCTCTGTTAAGCCCTTTTATAGTCACCTTCCTATAAGAAACATGTTTCCCAAGCCACCAGATTTAGTCTAGCCAACTCATTCTATATTCCCTCCTTCCATAGTCCCTCATTTTTACCTCTTTTGGAGTCCATCAGGAATTTTGCAGCCTGACAAGAAGCTTTTTCAGAGCCAACCACCTTTTTTCCTCAGAGCCTTAAAAAAATGAGTCTTCTTACTAACAGAAAAAGAAAAAAAGACCTTCTTAGTTCATTTTTCTGTGTGTTGTCCATTTTTTTTTTTTGGTATATTCTTCTCACCCTGTATAATGAGATGTCTGGAGATGGGAATGTTAATTGTGACAGATCACTCATGTTTTATTAGTGTGCTTTAGGAGATAGGACTTTGAATTCTAGTTGTTTACTATGAAATAGGTGTTAAGTGTTAGGCTTAGTCTGTACACTCCTTCCTCCCTGTTTTCAGAAGGCTTACAGAGCTGGTTGGTTTGTATTTTGAATAACCATCACGTTAGAGGTAAAGAAACACCAAGCCCAAAGGGCAGAGGATCTGGCCATAGCTTAAGGGGGTAAGAAACTAGACATAGGATCTGGCTCTTTGAAACCAGAGAAATTCAGTATTCTTTTTTTAAAGACTATTTTTAGAGAGAGGGGAAGGGAGGGAGAAAGAGGGAGAGAAACATCAATGTGTGGCTGCTTCTCACGTGCCTCATACTGGGGACCTGGCCGGCAAACCAGGCATGTGCCCTGACTGGGAATTGAACCAACAACCCTTTGGTTCGCAGGTCTGTGATCAATCCACTGAGCTACACCAGCCAGGGCTCAGTGTTCTTTATAAAATTAGACTTAAGCACTTGCACCATAATTTTAAGTCCTAATTACCCTAAAGCTATAGTATTTGAGTGATTAAGATTTGAGTTTAAAATTGAAACAGGTGGTCTAATGATTGCCTGGAGAGAAACCACTCACTGAAGCCCTGAAAAAGCAAGTTAGACTCTTACTGCCATGTCAGTGCCTGATTTCGAATCATGGGTTTTGCAATGAGCCAGGCAGGCAATGCAATTAGCTTCTATTTGGGGAATCTAATCTATATGGGTTCTTAGTACACACTTGTATTGATTGACATTCAAATCTAGGAGCTATTAGTGCTTCTGCTTGTGGGAGGATGTTGAGATTATGTCTTGAAAGAATTGAGAAGCAAATTCTATTTCATATTGCAGAAGGCTTATCAGTTTTTTGATTGATAAAGAAATGATACACCTGAAATGTTTCTAATATCCTTTTTATAAAGTGTCCTAAAATGACTTTGTGTATGTAGTAACTGAATCCCTTTTTAATGACATGATTTTTCTTAAAGATTTTATTTATTTATTTATTTTTAGAGAGTAAGAAAGGGAAAAAAACATCAGTGTGTGGTTGCTTCTCACCTGGCCCCCAACTAGGGACCTGGCCTGTGACCTAGGCATGTGCCCTGACTGGGAATCAAACCGGCAGCCCTTCCGTTAGCAGCCCACACTCAACCCACTGAGCTACAGTAGCCAGGGCTGATTTTTAAATATTTTTCAATTTATTAATGACAGGGAGAGAGCTTTGTTGTTTCACTTATTTATGCATTCATTGGTTGATTCTTGTACCTCGACTGGGGTTTGAACCAGCAACCTTGGAGTATTGGGATGACACTTTAACCAACTGAGCTACCCAGCCAGGATGATGATAACATAATTTTAATTGATACTTATCTAGAAAGTTGGCTTTTGATGTTCACTTATTCTATATATAAGGTTAACCTTATTTTGAATATGTTAACTAAGGACAGTTTTTAAATGGTATAAAAGTGATTATAAGTCAGTTTACGTACCTAGAGATTTTGTCAGTTTGTTACAGTAGCCATCTTACTGGGGTGGGGGGCGGGGGTTGGTGGAAGACAGGCTAAGCTAAAATAATGAAGCTGTACATCTTTCTACTCTTCAGTGAGTGTTTTATACATAATAGCACATATACAGTATTTGCATTCAGGCATATGCACTTAATGTACTGTCTGGAAAAGCTTTGACTAAATTCACACCTTTACAATTTTTTCCCAGTCAGTGAATGCTATTGAATACTTAGATGAACATTTATACAATGATATTGGCCATGCGGTTCCTCCCACGTTGTCCCTTTATCACGTACTTACAGATCATAGGATGAATTGTCCAACTTATTAGCTTGTGGACGGGGTAGAGTTGCCAGAAAAAGGACTCCCAGTTCAATTCCGATGACAGATAAACATACTGAAAATGTATTTGTTGTTTATCTGATACTGGAATTTAACTGGGCAGCCTAATTTATAGTTGTTAGATCTGGCAACCCTAAGTTGGGGAGAAGCAGAAGACTAGCAGATATGGGTACAATCGTGAGACTTCAATACAACTAGAATGCAATGACAAGGGTAGCCTTTACTAAGACAAAAATACCACAAGTGCAATGTTGATTTTAGAGTCCAACACCTTTTTCTTTGGAAGTACATTAGTGAAAACAAAGCTCACAAATAGCAAAACTTAACAATATATTATTTAGGGATATATTAATGTTTTAAAATGATAAGGTAAGGGAACAATAAATTCAATCTGGGCTACTGATTCCTGCTAAAAGATAAAGCAGCAGATGGAATAAGAGCACACAGTAGCTGCAGTATTCTTGATTCTGTTCTCATTCTCAGGTGACATGGTGAGTCACAGTTAATTTTGTTTATGTTTTAGAATTACATTTATACTCTTTTGTGCATATCAAATATAGAATAACAGTTTAAAAGTTAAATTAAAACATAGGCTTTGCCCTGGTTGGTGTGGCTCAGTGCATTGAGCTCTGGCCCGCGAACCAAAGGGTCACCAGTTCGATTCCCAGTCAGGGCACATGTCTGGGTTGCCAACCAGTTCCCCAGTAGGGGTGTGTGAGAGGGAACCACACATTGATGTTTCTCTTCCTCTCTTTCTCCTTATCTTCCCCTCTCTCTAAAAATAAATAAATAAAATCTTTATAAGAAAACATAGGCTTCAATAAGAAACTTAGCCAGTAAGTGTAGTTTCATGGCTTGTACTTTCCAAAATAAACCCAGGTTTTAAAACTTACAGCCATTTATTTCTTCCTTTACTTCTCCAGATTAGCCTCTTTAGTTCTTTATATTGCCTTCTCTGTTTCTAGAATATTCACAAAATTGGTT